>CAJQZM010023356.1:0-39268 GCA_907164665.1 Colias nastes | reverse complement strand
TAAGGTACCTGCCCTTCATGCCCCATCTTAACCTTCCACCCTGTATAAATCTCGTGTCACAATGTTTGTCCTCAATGGACTCCTAAACCACATAACCGATTATACTAAAATTCGCACACCATGTGCAGTTCGATCCAAATTGAGAGATAGGATAGTTTAAACATGTAGGTACCACGGGCGAAGCCGGGGCGGACCGCTAGTTGTTTAATATAATTTTTCAAACGATTAGCATATTAACTATTAATAATTACAGGTATTAAAAGTTCATTCATTTTCTTCTTACTCGAATCCCAACTTCCACCGCTAAATATATGACGTATAAATGGATGTAGGCGACGCGTTTATAGTCTCGGTTACAATATGAATGCGTGGCTCACTAACTTATGACACTAATTCATTTCAAGATGTTTGAGACCGTGGTTTCACATACACAGATATAGAATATCATATCTGCATTATGTGTTGTTAGTTGTGGTTTGTGTAATATTATATTTAAAGTATTGTATATATTTTTAATAACTTGTTTTCTATAATAACAAATGTGCAGAAAAAAGTTTCACCTTTTATTCGGTATTCACTTGTTGTAGGATATGTTCTTAAAATCAATATTTTGTACGATAGAAATGACAACTCCGTGTCCGAAATAGACGATGCTCTATTCAAATATCTATAAATACTTAAACAGATATAAATTTCCCATTAGAAATATGCAAACTATTTGCCCCCGAGTATAATGTCAATGATGAGAGTTACCATGGAAACCTCAATCGATGATTTGCGAATATTAAGTTTATTATCAATTCAAAGGCCTCGATGAGAAGGGTTTAGGAAATTAAATCCATTTGTTGATAAATTTTCACTTAGGTGAATGGTGGAATTATAATATTGTTAATATAAGTAGGATAAGGGTTTAAATGGATCAAGAAATACATTGTATGAATATTAGAATACGATTAGCGAGATGATATCATATCGTATCGATCATAACTTCTTAAATAACGTTATAAATAGTCAATAATAATACATTATCTTATTCTTATAATATTAAAAATCTTCTTAACATTGATAGTGTATATTAAAGTAATAAATGAGCAGTGGTGGCTCAGTGGTGAAACCTCGGACTTCGAATCGATAAGTCCGGGGTTCAAGACCAGGCGAGCGCGCAGGAAATAAATTGAATTTTTCAATTTATCTGCGCATGTTGTAACATCACCACTGCTCGAACGGTGAAGGAAAACATCGTGAGGAAACCGACATGTCGAAGAATCAAAAGTTCGACGATATGTGACATCCGCCAACCCGCACTTGGCCAGCGTGGTGGATTATGGCCTGTACCCTCATAGGAGGCCCGTGTCCCAGCAGTGGGAACGTATATGGGCTGATGATGATGATGATGATGATGAAAGTAATAAAAATTGATTACGCTTTTGATGACGTTTTCGTTTGGCGCTCGTTTAAGTAATTATAACTTTGAAGCAAAATTAGTTTCATTTGATTCAGAATTATCTGCATGTAAAAATATAGTAAATCAAGGAAAATTAAGGATATTTAAACTTATAAGGCTCAAAGGAATCACATAGAAAAGATTCATTAAAAATACTAATAAGTTTGAACCCTCTCGATAATTATCTCCTTCCAAACCCGACAAAATGGGTTAAGATTTGCCTTACCACTTCAGTGCCATAAATTTTAATACAACAAAATTTCCAGTAAAGTGGCTATTAAATAAGTTAATATCGTTAGTTATGTAACGGGTGGTCGGCACGAGGGAGAATCATTTAGTATGGCGCTTCCGAGTCATTTGTGTTCATTAGATAGTGTCCAATAATGGAAACTGCTATAGCATAACAGAATGGCCCCGAAAATGGGACAGGATGGTACTTACTGCAGTGTGGGGAAGGCTCAGTAGGTCATGTTATCCAATGGAATTGTTCCCGCGATATAAACTTTTCGAATTAAGCGTAATTTTCTAGAAGTTCAAAGTTTTTGCGTGCAATCTGGCCGCAATTTTCGTATAATATGTGGAGTTATGAGGTCTCTTTAATTATTCAATATTTTTAAGTAGGTAACTATTATTTTCTACTATGGGTAGGTAATACTTTAATCGTTTCATGTCAATGCGCGCTTTGCGTAGGAATATCACTTATAAGAATACGATGAACATAATGGTTTTCGCGTAATAAACGTGCAAAATTAAACATATTAAGAGGTACCTAATCATTTAAATTAGCCATTACCTATACTCGTATAAAATTAAGCTGTCTACAAATAGACTAATTAATCGATTAATTGTTGAGATAATACGCAAGCAATCACATTATTAGTATTATGCATTTTCCAAGCACATGATATTTTAAAGATTGAACACTAACTCTGGGTTTGTTATACGATTTTTTGAAGAGCCAAATTATTTACAAAACAACGGGATAACGACGCAATATAAAAAAGCTCTGATTTCGCCGCTTTTACGTCAACAAAAATAAGTTTAGAAATTTTAAATTTCATTAAAAAAAATCTCTTATAAATTTACTTGAAACTACTGCTTTATACGCGCAGAAGCTCGGCATAACCAGTGAAAAAGATTCCGATACACGTATTAAAACGATCGGAAGTAATGTTTGGATAGCGGCTATGGTAAACCTGCATGCCTCGTACATAGAACCTCCAATACTGTTATGGCTCTCTCAAATGGTACGTGATGCGGTTGCTATGGGTTACGTACTTTTTTATTGCCGCCTGAGTTGCATGTTATATATATTCTTTTTACAATTACAATTTAAAATGTAATATTTTTGCGCATGTTTTTGAATGTTCATTCAAATATTTGTTAAATATATTATCTTAAACAGTATTCTAAATTCCTGTGAAATGTCAATTTAAATTGGATTCATCCTAGAAATTCTCAAACATCTATTTATACTTCTATTATCAGGAATCAAGAATAGACAAAGGTCATGGTCCCAACTTCACGGTCGTAATTAATGTCATCGTAAACAAGAACGTTAAATAATTATTGTCTGTCCCAAGAAGCTTATATCTTATACACTGGAGATTTCGGTATGAACATTTGACGTGTAACAAGAAAATATTGCCCAGTTGTTGTGTTTTATCACTTTCACACCTAACTTGGTATTGCCACTGTTAATACGAAGTTTTCCCAAGGCTACTATGTATGCTGTAATATTCTGTGCAAAAGGTTAGTTTTTGTACATGAGTTTGTTGATAAATTGCCAACAACGTCATTCAGAAGCATTGTTGGATGAGACAATTATTATTTATGCTAAATAAAATAAGTATCTGAACCAATTATTAAAAAGCGATACTCCCTGATTATGGGTAGTTACCATAATAAAATTGTAGCAACTCTCACTTTGACAATATGGCATAAGTGTCAAAAAAATTGCGTCGCTTCGAATATTTAAGTTAATATTGTTGCGTATTTAATAAATATTTTCCGAATATAAATAATGTATTGCATTGTGAAAAATTGCAGAAGTTTTTGGACACCAAATTCTGGCATAAAATTTCACAGGCAAGTGTATATTTACGCTATTTACAATATTCCTCAATACTCATGCATTTATCTGTTTAGAATCATTTTCATGGCAAAAATCGTCAATTTTATCATCATTTTAGTAATCAATCATGCTAAATATCTTCTATCTATCTTCTTTTCCTAATAATTTCATCATTTTTCAATAAACCAATTTAACAAGTAAGGTAACCATGATGACGAGTTTTTACGGATAGCGAAGAGAAAATATTGTAATAGTTAACAAAATTATGATGAACATTTAGAACACCATTTCAAAGATTTTTATACTAGTAATGAAACAACGCACGACATCGATATTGCACTCACATGTGGTTTTATGTTTGTTCTTCTTTAACATAGAAATTAATAGTTCTTTTAACTTACCAAATTTTTTTTGTTTTACTTATTTCAGCTTTCCAAAAAATGAAATAAAAAGAAATAAATGGCTGTCCATAGTGCCTATCAAGGGTAAAATTTATCAACATGCCAGAATATGCAGTTTGCATTTTAAGCCTGAGGATTACGGTCCAGAAAAAAAATACCTTTTGAAAAGTGCTATACCTTTTTATTTACCACATTCTTGTTACTGCGTCTCAACTGTGGATAAAGTAATTTTAATTATATTATAATAATTAACCACCATGAAACCATTATATTTCACTGAATATTTATACTAAACAGACATATTGTCCTACATATTGTTGAGAACCATCAAATCAAAAAATTTTATCCTAGTTACCTCTGTTAGCTACCACAATCGAGAGTTTCGTACATGAAATTATTGGTCGTCTCATCAAAATAAAGCTACTCACGGAAAATTAGCTTGATAGTAATCACTTGCAAAAATGGGCGATGGATCCTGAACTATTTATGGATAGCGAAGAGAATATATTGTAATAACAATATTATGATGAAATTTAGAACACCATTTTCAAGATTGTTACTAGTAATGAAACAACACACGACATCGGTATTGCACTCACATGTATTTATAAGATTGTTCGTTTTTACATTGAAATTTATACTTTTTTAACTTACCTTATATTTTTTGGTTTTACGTATTTCAGCTTTCCAAAAAGTAAAATATGTACAAAGAAATATATGTGCCCATCAAGGGTAAAATTACTGAGGATTACGACCCAGAAAAAAATACCTTTTGAAAAATAAACTTTGTAAAGTTAGCTGAAATTTGTGCAAATCTGCTATAAACAGTTTTTCTTTGATGATTTTGGCTTGCAATTGACCCGTCGAAGCAACGCGTTTAAAAAGAAGATCTGAGTAGCTTACAATTTGGTAAACAGCATCTGATGCAAAACACAACTTTCCTCTATTTACAAAGGATGTTAATGCTATATATTGGTTCATATCCAAGCTTTGTAGCCAAAAGTTATTTTAAACTATCATTCTATACCAATTAAAATTGTATGTACCTATAAAGTATGACCAGTAATATTATAATATAAATACTGTTAAAAATATATTATGTCGTTATTATTTATAGACCATGATTTTTAGTTTTTTCTATTTCGAAAAATCCTGAATATACAAACCAGTGTGGTCACCCACAGAAAGAGACAAAAAACAACACTGACGTCATTCAAGGTTATATTTTCTTGTGACAAGTTAATGGTCATAGTGCAATCTCCAGTGTATAAGATATAAGCTTCTTGGTCTGTCCAAATAAATGGTGACAACGAAACAATAAAGCTACAAGCTTCGATTTACACCGCGTACATATTGATCCTTTAAACAAATCTACCGATGCATCAAATTTTTTATTAGTCGTTGCCAAGAATTTAATGGGCAAGAGTCACGCCGCAATATTCTAGTAATGGTCTTTCGAAGTAATGTAGGTCGGAATATTTAATACTCATTTCTGTGAGTAACTTTTAATGTGTAATAAACATCGCGCAATTTATTGGATATTGGTTACATTTGTAATAAAATTTACATGATGCTTTCTCTTTTATTGGATTTGTGTGATGGGCTAAATAACTGAATTTAATGTTGTTGATTTTAGTTATTTGGAAGGGTGATGCAGTCACACTGATCTACCTTCTAATACATATATTGAATATCTCATAAAGGTCGAGTACTAAAGTTTGAGCATACCTCACTTGAAACTACGACTCAAACTACACGAGTTACCGCATCCTTGGTGACTAAGAAAGCATATCAATACTAGGGTATTGAGTTTCAAACAACGGCTAAAGGATTAGTGACCAAATCTTTAACTTTCCTCGTCTCATCTTACAGAGAGTTTTCTGAGAGTTTTCATAGCCTCAAGTTTTGTCTTGTTGTTATTTTTATTTACATTTACATATAATATATGCATCATAAAGATGCCGATTCCATATTTCAATTATTTTTATGATCAATCTTTATGTCATGAACTTGAACCTATATCTTACATATAAAATTAAATAATTTAAAATTGTAGATAATATTATGTTATATTCTGTATAATTTAATCAACACCCAATTTAGCTGAACTAATAAGACAGTATTCTATTAACCACGCGCTTTAATAAGGTTAACAAAGCCGTAATAGTTCAAATTAAGGGCCAATTTCTAACGAGGAGCAAACAGCGTTCCATATTTTATAGAAGCCCTAGCAATTTGTAATGATGGAAAACGTCCCACTTTAAGATAACGAGATGTGAAGCCGTAAAAATGATATTACAAAAACTTTGTAACCTAAACAGCCGCGGGCGAAGGTCGAGGTATGTAATTATAACGTATAAACTGGGCCACTTGATGAGTCTGCGAGCACTTTACGTGGACCTTTTTAATGACATGTTTATCTTTACGCGTTTTATCTTTTGATTGGGACTATATTGGGCTAATAACTATATAGTGATTTACGCTCGGTTAAGGGCCACGTCTCGTTAATTTTGAGCTCGATGTAATATACCAGAGCGCCGAGACAAACGTCAAAACGCAAAGGAATAGAATCCGCTATCGATACTAATTGACATAAGCGTATGATGTTTTGCTAAGGATTTGTTCACGGCCCTACCAACGACGACGACGACCACGAACAAAATTTTCATCCAGTCGCAATTTAACAAAATTGTGCAAAACACAATTAAAAATAAAATATTAAAATTTCCTGTCGTTCTGGTGCTTGGAATTTTTTTGAGATCAATTAATGAAAAAATAGATTTTTCGTAGAAACGGTGGCTCCTAGAAAAAAATGTACTTGAAGATTTTTATAGATAATTTTATGATCTACAATTTTGGTGATAGGTGATTATATGATTAACTATTCGCCGAAAATCGCAAAAAACCTATTTTATATTAATTGTCCTCGAATTTTTTTTCTTTCCGAGTACCAGTATGACGGGAAATTTTAATATTTTATTTTGAACCAATTTTATCTGGAGGACAATTTTGGTCGTAGTCGTCGTCGTCGTTGGTAGTGTGACCGAACCATTACTAAAATATTATCACAGATATTATCATGAGCTTATGTCAAAAATTAGCGATAGCAGTTTCTATTCCTAAAGCGTTATTCTATTCTCTGACATTAGTCTCGGCCTGCAGATTTGACATCAATGACCAAGTTCTAACTCCGAACTTGTAACAAATCTCATTACTTATATATTATGTTAACTTTGTTGAAATATACAAGAATTCACAAGGAAAATTACATAATTAAGTAGGTGATATTTCTTTAAAATTCAGTTAACCAGTCGAAATACGTCACCTACAAGAAAAATAACGCTCGAGCACGAATTTTTGGACTTCTACTATACTTTCACTAGAAAATATCAATTCACCGGCTTAATTATGAAACTAATTTCCTGGAGATAAGATAAACAACATTTTTCTTGTGAAATTTGAACACAGAAAGAGTTTTGAGAAAAAATAATTAACCCACTTAAGTATCTCTCTTATCTTACATATTTTACTACGGGACAGCATCAACTTAAAAACAAACTCGAAAATTCAGGCGTTTGAGCGCAAAAAAGTTTTATCAGTGCTTTGAATAAAGGTAATAAAAACTGTCTTCAACAAATATAAACAATGGTTTAGATTAAGAATAGGTCGTGCGTAAAACCTGAGAAATACCTTGACAATATATTTTTAAGCTATTGCATAGCTTCTATCGCGGGCCTTTTTAATAAAAACTGGCTTATCTTAAAACGAGAGGTCCCTAAATTAAGAGCCAACATGGGATCGATGGGTCGCTGGTATAAGTCTGGAATTGCTTATTTTCTGTTGTCTTTATAAGCCTGCTCGATTTCATACAGTATTATTACAGAAATGTGCAATTTAATTCCTATAAAATTTCAATTTTTGAAGAGAATGTAATCATAATAAAACAACTAGTGTAACTTCTAAAAAATTCTAATTCATATTATCTTCCTCCATATTATAATTATCTCGCCTATACAAATCTCCAAAATGATGCACAATACTTTAAGTTCTAGAGATTAATCTGTGGATCACACATTTTTCAATTAAAAACAGCCAACAATCTACGACAAACGTGAAAAAGAAAAACCATACAACCATCTTTCAAAGCAATTCAAAGTTTCAATTTTGTCCCCAAATGAAAACATCTTTAATTTAAACCGATGCCCTAAAATAACGACTGAAGGTATCTCTATCTACCAAACAAGCCGTGATAACAAGCACCTCCACGCGTTTGTTACGAATCCGATGTTTGGATTTAGCAATAAGCTTTTGCTTTCCCTTATATCCTGTTTCGAATACACCTAAATCTATTTAAATCTCTCGCTAAGTACAATAAGGGCACTTTCTGGTGGAGTGGTATTTATTCATATATTATAACTAAAACAGAATCAATCCAATTCAGATGGTACTATTTTGCTTACTTACCGACTAGTAGAGGAAGTTGTATTTCAAATCATACAAGTTTATGCGTCGTATTTAAATGCGGTATGTCATATAACATTTTCCAAACTAAATTAATTTGGCAAACCTACTCAAAACAAAGATTACATACATGAAGAAACATTCCATATGTTTCATCGAAGCTATGCGAAAAAGGTATAACAATGAGGTTCAAAGTTAAGACGTTTCCAGGAAAAGATGGCAACGTAAAAGCCAGTGATATCAAGCTGCTTTTGCAAATCTAATTCGCTTGTAACTTAAACCAGTGTCACAATAATTGCTTTGAAGACAATGGAAATCTTATACAAAGTATTCCGACTTTGCGGCTATAAAGAGAAGTGAGTGAACGAGTGGCAAAAGATAGGATTTGTCGTTGTAGTTATTCAAATTATTCTTGTATTAAAAACTAAATTTATTACCGAGAGAACCGGTATGCTAAAGGAATTATTTATATTGGTATTGGAACATTCATTTTACACTCCTAATATAATTCGTTTGACTAAGAATTTTATTAGATGCTAAATAAATGCAAAAGTGTCTTTTTAATGTAATTGAAGCGTCTAAACCGCGACACCAATTTTGAGAAATACTTACTATCAAGAGAAATGAACAAATAGGAAGAGCAAACAAAAAAGCTACAAAGTATTTGTAAAAGATTGTATTGGTATATTGAGTCATATACAGGCTGAAAGAGAAGGATATAATCTAGCTGGCAAAGGCCACGAATATTAAAGAGCCTGCAATAAGGGTGGAAAGTTTGTATTAGGATCGCTCCTACAGCGCAATAACGTGAAGTCCTCGAGAAGCTGAAAAGATTCTAACTTATAAATACACTGATGACTACCTCTTTGCTATTAAAGCTATAAACGTTATGAAACCAAAAGTATAAGTAACAATTTATTTCAAAGAAGAGATTATTCTTATCTTTACTCACATTAATCTAGTTAGATATAAGTCAATATTATGTGATAATTTACGTGTGGTTATTTTTATTAAACGGTACAGATTCGAGTCTCCCTATTAACTAAAAGTAATCACACAATCATAAACATATCCAATATGTAGTTCAATTTACATTAGATACACACGCTATCGAACTAGCAATGCAAAATTAAAACAGTATTCAGGTTTGTAGTGCACGGGCCATCAAACATTTAGATTGGGAATAAGTTTCGTTCGACAGCCTTTGGATACGAAACGCCAGCAAGTCTCGAATTCCGTTTACACCAACCACAAAGCAATACAAACCATAGAATTTAATATATAAGAGGAGAGTAACAGTGTACGTTTCTAGTGGCATTTTCAGAAATCCCCAACTCAAGTTATGTAGCGAAGATTTCAACTCGAAGCTAAAACAACGACATTTTATTCATACCTATGTGGACTAGGTATTTTATGTATGCAGAAATTTTGTACTGCATTTTTATATTTAATTTTCTGTTTATGTGTTTACCTGTTCGTTACATTGTGTAGGTACTTTTCAGAGTATGAAACCTATTGTTTTGCATGTTGTCTTCAATATAATATCAAATCAACGTATGAAAAATAATACATCTTAAAACTTAATTTACTGTATAACAATTTTTTGTAATGAGAATTAATATACCTACGACTATACTCAAGTACCTCTGCTAATTTGAACAAAAAGTAAAAGCCGAAAGGAGAGTTATTTTTTCTTTTGTTTTAAATAAAAGATAAGGAGAAACTTAGCTCACCATTAAAAGTAAACATTTGAATACTAGGTCACAAAAGTATAAATTAAAAATCATCAGAGTGGAACTCTAGCTTTGAACAAAGAGAATTTGCTACCTCATTCTAAATTGCTTACTTACGTATAAGGATAACCCAACTAGAATAAAACATACGTATTTTGTACTGTAAATTGTTTAAGTTGTGTTTAACATTAATGTATTTTGAAATAAAAGTATAAATAAACTTTATATTCTCTGTAACGCAGTGCATTTTAATTAGGTACTTCTTTATGAAGCAACATTGTGATATTAATTAATGTGATATTATGAAAAATTAAGTAGGTATTAGGTATCTACTAGGTACCAATATTATGATCTCTACGCGGATTGGCGGACTGCTACACACTTTTCAAGATAAATGATCAAAATGTAGTACTTTTGGAGTTCATTCCTACAACTAAACATTCAATCGGTGTTTATTTTATTGGAATATTAATTTTAACTTGCCATTCACATTTATAAATCATGTTTTGTCAGCCTGGTAATCAGCTTGCTTGGTCAGTTAGTATAATATTATGTATATGCAAGTTTTATATTCAGAAAGATTGAGTTATAAATTTCCGTCAACTAAGATACGGTTGCTTAAAAGTTACAAAACAATTATTCCAATGATAGTTATTAAGAGCCCATGCAAGTGAAACAGCAAACTGTAAGAGACTTAATGTTATGCCATTCACGGCCACTTTAATTTTTCGCTCGACTGATAATTTTCTGGCGTCCGTACCCAAGGAGAAAATCTGAGCAACATTTTTGGCTCCGTATTTAAATGCAGATGTTGTACACAATTGGTGTTAAAACCAGAACAGAGCTGATTGAGAATTTTAGCTACAAACATTTAGTTTAAGATAATATTTGTTGGCTTAAGTTGTATTTCGATCACGGCAATTGGAGCGCGAATGCTTAAAAGATATTGTGATTTTGTGATATTTAATAAGACATAGATACAGGACGTTGTGCTATTTAGTAAGATATACAATTAGGAATAGTATTGGTATGAACGTTTAAATCGTTGCAATCGGCTTTTAAATAAATTTCACCAGAATTATTATGTGAAAAGAATAATAAATTGAAGTTCATAGTTCAGTTAAAATCAAATACAAGTAAAATATATTGTAGCCTATAAGCCATAATCTTTCATCACACAAGGGAATTTAATTAAAATAATATTACAATATTATGGAATACTGTTACTTGGTTCAGTGGGTTACAAAATCAGTTGTTAAATCAACGTTTAACATTAAAAATTAACTTCCAGTGAAGCTCATTAATATTAATCATTTTTGTAGCGTACATTATAATTCGATTTAAGGTACAAGTCCGAGACGGGCCGCAGACTGCAACCGCAGGCGACACTGTGGCTACCAGCTGCGGTTACCGCAATGCTGCCTGCGGTCGCTATTCCAACTGCGGCTGCATGCCGTGGCTGCACAATGCACAGAACGCAAAAGTCATAAGAATTCACCAATTAAAATATAAATAAACAAATAGTTGCCATGGCAATAATTGGCATTTGCATACTGCAGTCTGCGGTCGCTGCGCGCCGCGGCCGCACGCTGCGCGTTGCGTCTGCAGGCAGCAGTGTTGCCGCGCTTGGAATCAATTTCATAGATGTTCATAGAAACAAGTGCTGTCGCTTGCAGTTTGCTGTTGCAGTTTGCGGTCTGCGGCCCGTCTCGGACTTGTACCTTTATACTGCATGTTAATACCACTGAATACATGGTTTAAATAAATAGCAATATCGCGAAATGAAGATTGAGATTTTAATAATATGTGTTTCTATGGAAAAGTTTGATTATAATAATATCTCTTTTTCAAGAGTTTATAGGTATTAAAGAAATAATCGTACATATAATTGACGCGTTAAATAATATGTCTTGTGGTATAATATTTCGATCTTCCTTAGTTGAACATCGAGACGTTACACTTAATTACTTTAAATATTATCTCTATAGCCTTGTGATATAATCCTCAAAACTTCTAAAATAATTGCTCGCTAACCCGAGATCAAAATTGTATCCGATTATAGATAGGTATTAGGATTATTATATTTTAGGATTATAGGATATTTTAATGAGCGAAGAACACAATTTAATAATCAAATTAAATAGCAAGAATATAGGTATAGTATATTATATAGGGAATGTGAGATGATAATACAATTTTACAACCAAGTTTATGTTCTGTTTAGGAGATATTCGCTAAAAACGTCAAGTACAGCCTTTACTTCGTCCTGGATACAAGGGGCTTGTAATTATTAGACACACGTATTAATGTTTAATATAATTTCATTCCCACTACAACTGTTCGCTAAATTTATGACCATTAATTAAAGTGTCATGGAGACAGTGTTGGTCTGGCGGTTTCCTCGTCGATGTTACAAGTTTCAACTGACAGGGTTCAGTGCTCAATGTAACTACAAACTTACAAAGGTATTTTTATTATTTACAATAACATCGTCTGGCAGAATCCCTCCTCGCTGGGATCGGGATTGCCATTTTAGAAAGAGAAGAAGAAGAACTACAATTAGGTATTTTTTTATTTACAATAACATCGTCAATGAGTTTTTACTGTGACAAGTATAATGCACCACCTTGCACTTTTGTCCTCAATCCGGGTTGTCTGGGAGATATCGCTTAAGTATTTTTCATTTGATTTCTCTCATTCATTAAATTACTTAGCTTACTTTTTGGCAAAGCTAAAATGTAGCAACACTTTGACCTACTAAAAAGTGTTCACATATTATTGAAAATAACGTATTCTATATGGGCACTATCGTTTCTGACTTTTTCAATGTATACTATGTAGCTGCGGGAATCGATTAAAATCAGCTCGGGAAATCCCAAAATAAAACTGTAATGATCTTATCGAACTCTTAACCTTGCACGAGGAGAAGCTGCTGTTAAACACGTTTCATCCTTCCCAGAAGTTTCATTGAAATATATTTATATATTGTTATCAACGAAAAACATAGAAGCCTTTCATTAGGTATACGAGCAAAAAGGACAGGAAACAATTTTAGAGTAAAAGAAAAATTATTTAAAAGCGAAATGATACATTTTCTTTCATATAAACGAGTATAAAAAAATTATAATATTGTCGAATACCTATTTTATTTTTCTCCTTATTATCTGATATATAAAACATCTAAAAAGTGAAGACACAAAGTATAAAAACCGAATAAGAGACTCTTTTTGGGAAATATTCCTTATTTAGTCAACGAGTACCTGTATTCAAACCGACTTAAAAGACTTTATATTATAATTTTAAAATGGCAAAATTACCTGACCTACAACGAAATAGCCGAAATTTAATTAAAAAATTTGCGTTATATTTTCGGAATTAACGTTAAATACCACACAAACTTAATAAATTAAACAGTAATTACATGTTTTCGCAACAAAGCCGACACAATGAGGTTGGCTGCGAAAGTAGATAATTGAAACACGGTCCGCGGAAGCGGTGCACAAACAGTAGCATGTCAACTGTTTTCAAACAGACAAAAACGCATTGTACACAAACTCACATCTCGTTGACTTCGTATTCCTCAACTTGTAACTACTGCTGGTCGTTCTGAAAGAGCTACTGGTATGGTTGAACATTTTCAGATAAAGCTTTCACTAATTACGTGACAGGAACTCTCGAAAATAACGCGCGCCTCGGAACTTCGTTAAAAAACTGCATGCAAATACGCTTTTGCATTCATGTCCACAAATAGTTTCAATATTATGATCGCGTCGGATCCGCGTAAAGCGTATATGTAGATTCGTGGCGTGAGAGCGGCCTAGATGCGTTATTTTTGTTTCGACGCCACTCCGGCAGTTTATTCAATTTTAATAACAATATTTTGCTCGGACGCCGCGCCGTGCGGCACCTCGTTAGTTGGTCCAAAATTCGCTGCTTCGCATTTCGTTCAATGTTTTAAAATAAAATTAAAACTTTAAGCACGTTTATGACGGAATGTAATTAAAATTATGAACGGCGAATGAATGTTAATTATTTCGTCTGTTGATTCCAAAATGTTATAATATTATGTTACTAAACTTAATATATGTGAAGGCATATTTGATCGCATACAATACACGGTATCTAAAATTTTCCACAACAATTTGGACGATTCGTACATCTAATTCAATGTTGAAAATCATATTTATAATCAAAATACTTTACAGTATATTATTTGAATACACTTACCTACGATGGAAACGTGATTATTTTTAAATCCTTAGCACCACAACAAATTTGTGTACGCATTTAAAGAAGATTAACGTAGCAGATACCCCGTCCACCAGCTTAAAAATATTTCAAAGCGTCTCCAAAATAAAGTCCGGTACTCTCAGTAAAACATGATATTATATTTTGTCGACTTATGAACATTTTGAAACATACATTAAGAAAGAGTAAACAGGAAGGGCAAAAATTCTGTATCATGTTACTGTTCCATAAAAGCCAAGGGTAGCTTCCGTCACACACAATGTCTCATTTGAATTTCCTTTATTGAAGATAAATTTTATGGGGCTTTTCGAGATGATTTTCAGATGTGATTGTCGACAATATTGAATTGATTATAACCCCTTGAGGGTGATATTTTTATTGGTTGCCGATACGATTCGTATTTCGATTTATGATATCGTATTATAACAGACAAAAGTCTTCGTTAATGTTAAATACACAAATTTCTAGCTTTTAGTATAATTCAGTCTAGTTAAAATCTAATTATTATACTCGTAATTATATATCCTAAGGCATTACCTCTCACACCTTTTTAGAAAATAGAAATGAAAATTAATAACATAGGTAAATAACTCCTAAATAGATCTTTACCTATTATAATTTCATTTAAAATGCATTTTCTGTTTTACAATATTTATACGTAAAAATGGAAATCAGTATCATTATAAATAAATAACATCTACACGAATATTATCGAAATATGTAGACATTAAATAGACATTTAAATAAACAATACTATTACATGCTATTGTTATTTCCCTTTATACAATTACCAGTTACGGAATTTTCGTTCCAACTCCAATCGACTTAATTAAATTGAGAATTTACAATCAAAAACATATTAAGAATAGCTTTATGAGCAACAGCTTTTAATTTTAATTACTTTCTCGTGCAATTTGAAATAAATTTGCATTGTATTTTTAGCTTGGTTTTGTAATAATATTATTGTTATAAATTAATTCCCAACTGGCAACCCGAACCGAGTGGGTGGTTATGAAAATGAGCTGAACAGCGGATTTGACTCACTTTCCGTTGGGCTCTCAGACGTAACGGTCGTTTTGGTTGTGCTTAGTTGTGTTAATAATTATTTTGAGTCGATTATTATTTTATTGTTGAAAGTAGATATATAAAGTCATTTTGTAAGGAATAAAACCTTTCTAGGTTGAATTTAAAATCGTTAAGATTATATTAAATAAAGATTTACATATTTGGTTATAGCTTTAATTGTTTTACTAAATACAAAATACAAACAGGTATCTGTGTTTTGCGATAATCGATGGATATTTCAAGGTTTGTACTATCGATCTCTATTACTCTATGTAACTACATTAGACTTTCTATCATTCAAATCTTGAAAGAACTAATGATTTAAATATCATAAACAATACGAAAAGAATTGGAAATAATAAAAAAAATGGAGACGACTCGAACTCTATCCTTAATTATTATATACTAGTAAATGGTACATCCAGGCAACATCAATCTATGTCCCTACACCACTTTGGCACCTTCCACAGAGCCATTTAATTGCTCACATAACTGTCTGAGTGCTCGTTCACAACATCTTATTATATTATCCAGTAATTCAATTGGTAGTGTGATAGACGGCTAGACTAGAGCTAAATAGAAGCAAAATTATAATTAAAATTATATATTATATACGTATATGATTTTATTTCATTAAACTTATATTTATACCATACTGGCGGTGCGGCGCCCCGGCTTCACCCGTGGTACATGTTTACGTTTTCCCTCCATAAGAACCGTCCTCGTACTACAAGGAATATTATAAAAAAAGGATTAACGAAATCAGTTCAGCTGTTCTCGAGTTATGCGCCTACCAAAAAAATTTGCGATTCGTTTTTTATATTATAGAATTGTACAATATTCCTTACTCTTATACATTATTTTCCTCCCATTCATATCCTTCAGCTTCAATACATAAGTTGTTACAAAACTAGTCTCGCGACACTATCGTAATATCGTTACCATCTTATGAAAATAGAAGAAGGTACGTGTTTTAAACCTGATCTGTAGGTCTACCATGAGTTTACGCACACGATACTCGCTAGCGATTGTAGTAAGCGGTTTGTATTAAATTTCGTACAGCGCCCCTAGTGTGCCGTAGCAGAACTAAAAAGCCTACCATGAGGTGCATTATAGTATACTACAGTAGATAACGTATAGTAAACTATACTACACTCGCTGTAGTAACCATACAATTTTTGCACCATGAGTTCTAATTTTGACATATGTCATAGTTTATAACTATTCGATGATAGATACGTCATTCACGGAAAATAATCTCGTGAACTATTCACGTTTACTATTGTAGTTACGTCAGACGATTTAACTATGTCAACTCATGGTAGGGGTACTGAATTATGTCCCATTGTTGTTTCAAGTAAAGGGACAACATTATAGTAGCGCTGCACAGTGAATACCGTATCAATCAGGGGCGTATCATAGCAGCTCAGGAAAATCAATAACCCCCGTAAAACTACAAAATTCGTTGAAGTTCCTGTAAAAGCGTACCTCTCTAAAGCAATATAAGTCCACAAGCGTAACTAGAATAGCTCCGAACTAAAATTAATTTGTCGATAGTATACCTTCGATAAACTTGCACATAACCCGATAGTTTGCAGTTAGTAATGAAATGCACGTTTCCACGCTACCAAGTAACTATATGATACTTGAAATTTGATTATGAATATTGAAAGTAACACTTAGTGTGCTGCATAATGTCAATGGTATTTGCGACATGTAAAATATATCTGTGTCGATATTACGAAGTCATCTTTGACATTACATCAAGTGCTTATATCTGGGACGTTGAATATCTAGTCAGATTTTAATAACGATATTTGAATTTACCATCCAATTTTGGAAAATAAAATCGATAGGCGAAAATGACGGAGCAAATGTGAAGCCACGTCCACACTGACCAAGCTGCTTCACTCACTGCTTACTTGCTCTCACTCAGTGGAGAACCGCCTTATTATAATCGTATTCCAATTCTTAAGTCCTATTTTCAAACTCAAACTCAAACTCAAACATTTATTTATTCAATTAGACTTCTTCCAGAAGCACTTTTGAATCGTCATTACATTCTTTAAATTTACCACCGATTCGGAAAGCAGTATCTATGGAGAAGAACCGGCAAGAAACTCCATAGTTGCTCTTTTAAAGTCATGTCCATACAATATAATTTTACATTACATGTTACTTACATCTAACTACATAATATTATATATTATCATAATATGCCAAAGAACTGTCCTGTTATTCTTAAGCGACAACCCTCCATGGATTTTCATCTTCCATATATTCCTTAATGCTGTAGTAGGCTCTCTGAACTAATACATTTTTTAAATAAGTTTTAAATTTAACACTACTAAACTCTTTAATACTATGAGGAATTCTATTGTAAAAACGTATACCTTGGCCCATAAATGAATTTTTAACTTTAGCTAACCTATAAAATGGCATTTCAATTTTATTTCTATTCCTTGTGCCATAACAGTGTCTATCTCCTACTTTTGTGTGTAAGTCCGCGTTTTTGTGTACATGTAAAACATTATTAAATATATACTGTGATGGTACAGTGAGGATACCAATATTCTTAAAGAGATCTCTTAGTGAGTCCCGAGCACGTAAATTATATATAGAGCGTATGGCTCTTTTCTGTAATATAAATATAGTTTCTATATCTGCAGCCCTGCCCCATAGCAGAATTCCATAGGACATAATGCTATGAAAGTAGCTAAAATAAACCAATCTAGCCGTATCTTCATCGGTGAGATGCCTTATTCTTCGAACTGCATATGCAGCTGAGCTGAGCTTAGCAGCGGTGGTGGCAACATGGGTCCCCCATTGTAGCTTCTCATCTAGTGTCAAACCAAGAAAAACAGTAGACTCGACAGGGTATAATACTTCCCCGTTTAAAATGATATCCCTTCTGACCTTTTTTACATTTGGAAGGATAAACTCTACACAATTTGTTTTTTTTGCATTCAATAATAAATTATTAGCATTAAACCAATTAGATATGCGTAAAAGAGCAGAGTTTACTTCGTCAACATTTGTGTCATATCTATCCACATTAAATATTATTGAGGTATCATCTGCAAACAATACTATTTCACACATATCCTGCAAATAATAAGGTAGGTCATTAATATACACTAAGAACAAAAACGGTCCTAAGATAGATCCCTGCGGAACACCAATGTTAATCGGCGCACCGCAAGATTTCTCTCCATTAACAACAACGGTCTGTACCCTGTTCTGAAGATATGAAGCTATGAGGTCCTGAGATAAACCTTTGATACCATAAAAATTTAGTTTCCGTAATAGAGTGGAATGTTCTACACAGTCGAAAGCCTTAGAAAGGTCGCAGAATATCCCCAAAGCATTCTTTGAATTTTCCCATGCTTTATATATATGTGACAAAAGAGCTATTCCAGCATCAGTGGTAGAGCGCCCTCTTGTAAAACCAAACTGTTTGGCGTGCAGTAAACCATTTGAAACAAAATGACTACATAATTGGTTTAAAATCAATTTCTCGAAGACTTTGCTCAAAGTTGGTAAAATAGAAATAGGCCTATAGTTATTACAGTCTTCTTGGTCACCGCTTTTGAATAAAGGAATAACTTTACTAAACTTTAATAAATCAGGGAATATACCACAGTCACAGCATTGATTAAATATAAACGCTAAATGGTTGGCAATGTTTTCTATAATATTATTTACTAAATTCACAGACATTCCCCAGAGATCACATGTTTTTTTTAAGTTTAATGTTTTAAAAGTTTTAACAATTTCATCTGCAGTCACATGTCGCAATTCAAATAATACATTACACTCCGCAACATGGTCCCTCAAATAGGACTCCGCAAGCACTGATGATGAATTTAATTTTTTAGTAATACTAACAGGGACACTACTAAAGAAATCTTCAAAAGCAAGCGCAACATCAGCACTTTTGTCAATGACCCTGCCAGCATTTACAAGTTTTATGGTACTATTTGTCTGGCTTTTGCCCATTTCACCATTAATAATTGCCCAAACTGTTTTAACTTTGTTATCAGAGTTGCGTATTTTATCTCTGACATATAGACACTTGGCAGTGAAACAAACTTTTTTAAAAGTCTTTGAATAATTTCTAACATAATTATGAAATGACAAGTCTTTGTTATATTGCTTCATGCCATATAACTCATATAGAATGTTCCTGCATCTGTGTATACTAGGTGTTGCCCATTGACTAAATGGTAAATCCTTGGTGATACTTAAAGATTTAACTTTAAATATTTTTTTAAACTCATTATGAACTAAATTAAAAAGATTTGTAAACATTTCACAAGGATTATTATGAAAGGATTGATCATTCAGGTTAGGCAGTTTATTATTAATATTATCTCTAAATTTATCAATGCCTTTTTTAGTTATAGGCCTAACATTAATTCTTTTAAACTTAGGTATGCAATCCCATTCCAAAACTACTTTCTGGCCACAGTGATCTGAAGTCAGTATATTGAGGATATTTTTTTCTAGACAGTTGCAATCACAGTATATATTATCAATACAAGTTGCAGAAGTAGGTGTAATTCGTGTGGGTTCATCAAAAACTTTATACAGATTAAATGAGTGAAACAAATTAACTATTCGTGTTGCCGTTTGTGTGTGCGAAAGTAAATCAATATTAAAATCACCACATACTATTACCTTCTTTTTACTCCTGCCTAAACGCTTTAATGTTTCTTCCATGACTGTCTCAAACATATTATAGTCACTGGAAGGAGGTCTGTATACGCAAACAATAATGTAACGCTCAAGCTCAACACAGGACAGTTCAATGGTGCGTTCTACAGAAAGACTTACAATGTCAGTTCGTTCTTTGCATTTAACACTATTGTGTACAAAAATAAGAGAACCTCCATGAATAGCATGTGCCCTATAGTATATACTTTTTAATTTATAATTATCAATATTTAATAACAACTGACATTGTTTAAGCCAATGTTCTGTTACACAAAATATTTTTATACTATTATGATTTAAAAATAATTCTATTTCTAATAATTTGCTAGCCAAGCCTTGAATATTTTGATGTACAATGGAAAAAGGCTGCTTAGCTGTTGTCTTACATACTAGTTTAAATCTAGCATAGGGCTAGTTTGTCCGTCAACACTTAACCTAGGTTGATGTATATAATTACTACTACATAAAATTATAGTAGATCGATGGTCTGATACCAAACATGTACCAGACTGGTTAATAATTTTATATGCTATTAACATAGCAAGTTCTCTCTTATATCTAAATGGCAGATACACTGTATTCCTTGTCAAGCAAAAAGATTTTGTACAAGAATTTATGTCAAAATATATAAATGCATCACTATGATGATTTGTTAGGTTATATAATTTTAAGTTAATGTTATAGATAAATCTATTTTGATTTTGTGTCAAACCAGGCAAATATGGTAATGTACACAACATAAATTTGCATTTTGTCTCACTACTAATTTTCAACATTTTTTGAAATCCTATATCAATGTCATGTTTTTTTTAAATTAGGACTATCTCCATATAATATAATAACAATACTATTTTCATTAAAAGTAAAATTATCTAATGAATTCATGATATATGTAAATGAACTATTAGGAGTACAAAAATTAGTTACTTTATGCCCTAAGTTGTTAAGCAAAGCGCCAAATCCCTGACCAATGTTATCCGACAACACAATAATTTCCTGCATGGAAAGATGTTTTGTTTTACTAAATGAAATTGTTGCCGTGGATGGAATACTATGCATGTCAGTGCAGTCAATGGGCTTATGGGGCGACGGTTGCTCCTTGTCACTTATGGAACACTTACATACATAGTTATTGGTTAGAGACTCGAAACGATCCATATTTTCATTGCTTAACTTTATAAGGTAATCTGCCTCTTTTATGTGCTCATTAATTTGTAACTGGGCAGCAGAATATTTTTGGTTGAGGTCATTTAATGTATCATTTAATGAGTCTATTTTCTCCTTAAGTTCTGTAGTTTCTACTTCATATATCATTTTATAATGTTCTAAGTCCCTATGATATCTATCTAACTCTTTCAAAAGGCTATTATTTTTAATTTGCAATTGTGCTACATTTTTTAATGAACATCTATTTCTAATAACTAATTTAGTGTGTTTAATGAACCTACTTAATTTGAGATATTTTTTTAATTTGTTGTGTGAATTTAACTTGATTTTTGTATTGTTTTCAAAGCCACTTAACTGTCCACATTCAAGCAGTTCACCAAAAAGACTGTTCGATGAAGTGCATAGCTGCTTGGAGTTATCCTCCTGAACCTCCATTAAACTGCATTCCAGTTCAACGATACGACTGAGAGCCTTCTCGTGGTCATTGGAACACTGTTGGAAGCTGTCAACAATGTCTTGAAGGGCTGTGCACCTGTTTTGGCTATCCATATATTGAGTGTGGAGTTCAGCTAGCTCGGCCTTCAGACTAGTATTCTTTTTTATTATTTGCTGGATTTCAAGTTCATGTTCCTCTCTCTCCAGCAAGAGTTGTTCACACAGGGATTTAGAAGCCTTTAAGTCCTGTAGTGTGGCCTTTAGTTTGTTTTCCATATCTTTGGCCACTGCCTTGCGGGTCAGCATGTTGTAATTTTAGTTGCTGAAACAGGTGAAATAGATGTTAAAAAGTGTATATAATAATATGATACAGTTAAAACAATTTTTACTTGTGTTACCTAGATAGGCTTATGATACAATTATCAGAAAAGAGTTGATAGTGAATGGGTAAGATAAAGTTTTGTATTAGAACTGAAGTATATTTTGTCTGGAGCTATTAGTTTTTGTCCTCTAAATTGCTTCCAACTTGTCAAGCAAAGTGAGACGATAACTATGCGCTCATGTATTTATTGTGACGTTACTCATAAAATATGAGCAGTGTTATTAGTTAAATGAATGTGAATGTTGTGTGTATCTTTAAATAAGATATATTAAAACTAGTACTTTTAAAAATGAAATAATGTTTTGATACATCTACCAAATATATTATCTTCTGTTAAATAATTAGACTGATATCTACTCTTTACTCATTATTGATTATCCTATTATATAAAATACTTTAAGTTCTTGTGAAAAATAGTGGATAGTTACTAATTACATAATATGTACATTGTACAAGTACAAACTGGAAGCTCTATGCAATATAAATGTAATGGAAGCATTTACATCTAAAGATACAAATGACACCGTTCAAAGAGTTTAATCTTGCTAATGTTTTTCTAAGCACGTCTTAATAACAAAGCTTGAATGTGTATAAACAAACAGCATTTGAAATAGCTCTCTGTTGTATAACAATGTTACAATTACATCAGTGTAAATACTTGTATTAACCTCCTGTTTGATGTTTCTATTATTTAGTCGGCGTTATTTTCCAAGAAATTGCAGTGGTCTCCGTTTTAATTTTTGCAATAGTTTTAGGTGAATTCTAATCGATACACAACATAGAATAGTTATTTTTTGTTTCTTAAAAAAGGGCGATGCGATGCGTGCCGAGCATACATCTCAAAAGTGAAACTTCTTTGGCAAGATTCAAAGATACCGAAATCGTTGGAATTGCCCGAATCGCCTTACGCCATGACCTTGAAATTATACTCTTAACGCGCCTAAAGAAGGTGCACTTCAAAAAATTTTTTGTGAAATAAAAATTCTCTAGTTCACACACAATGATTGTGGTTAGTACAAGTATTGCTCTTTGTAACACAAATTCCTGCAAATTAAAACGTTCCTCACACGCTAATGAAAAATACTCACCACATAATATCGCAGCTATTTAAAACTGCTATAAACGGCAAAGGATGAGTTATAGACATTAAATACAGCGTTGATTAGCTCATAGTGAACGAACAAAGTGAAGTAAGGGGTGCGAAAGGGGTCAACACGGGCGGGCGATCATAATTTCTCATCTCATTAAATATGGGAGGTGTCCTATCCATAGCGCGGATAAACATCAAGCTTATAACTGCTATAAATACTAGCCCACTGCATTATATAAAAATAGACAATGTGAAGTGTTTACACGCTCCAGATAGAGCGAGTTCTTTTAGCAATATTAATGAAACGTCCGAGCACTGGGACCAAACAATCGCTTAGTATGAAATTAAAAACTTTTTCTCGTAATGAGAAGTAATAAACAGATGTGAAAGGATGTTGATTTCAATACAACGTGTAAGGGCTGGTTGTTTTATTCATTAGTTCATTGTCTTTGTGTTTTATTATGAACATTCTTATTGCCTTCGTTTGTTTGTATTATTATAACTTCGATAGAACAAGCACATTATCAATGAATATAAATATTATGCTTATCTAAATTTCCGTGTACTCCGTTTTAAAAGATAAACTACTTTACATGTCATAAACTTCTAACAAAACAGTGTTAACCGCGACTCGACACATGTAAGTAGCGATTATTTCAGAAATAATTTCATCTAAGGGCAATAAAATACAATTAATAATTTCCGCTAGAAAGTTTCATGAGCGGAACATTTCACAAGTTTACGACACGACCGCTGCTATAAAGCCGTCGAAATTTTGAAGAGTTTCAAGATGATTTACATAAAACCAGGAAATCCTTGAAGCCAATCTACCCATTCATGGGTAAAATTGAAAAGATATCCTCAGATATTAGAAGTTAATTTCGACGATTAATTAAGAGTACCTATCATTAAATTCGTATCAGGATGTTTCATACTTTTATTTTGCACTTGCGACGTTGGCATTATAAAGAGAGATTAATTTTAAATCATTTTTAATTCAGGGCATTATTTGAAAAAAATTAAATTTTAATTTCTTCATTTATTTAAAACAATCACGCCACTATAATATTATCATAGAAATTTTTCAAGAACACAAAAATAAAACGATACCAGTTTAAAACTTTATTCACTTCAACATAAATTAAAACCAGCATAAAATCAGCTATAATAAAGGCGAGCTTAATGACTACATCTGTTCTTTCACAGCTTCATTAAAACAGCATTAAATACATTATATTAAATAAAGCTGTGTACACTTTCCATGTCACATTTTTTCATTTCATCAAACAATAGTCCATCGTTTCTACAATCTTATTATTTACCAGTCAATGCTTTTTTGATTTCTTCATTACTTCTACCTTTTGTTTCTGGGATAAATGCTAAAGTAAAAAACGCACCTATGACGTTCATTATTCCAAATATAAGAAAAGTTATGTGTTGGCCAAAAGCATTTGTCACTGGCGCATACGCTACCAAGGGTATGAAGAAAGCAACCCACGCATACGACAACACTAGTCCCATTACTTTTGCACGTATCTGAAAAAAATATATAAAAATTATGAAAAAAAATAACAAAGGACTTGGAAAAAGATCTACCTTTATCTGTACTTAACTTGTCATAGAATAGTAATAATGCTCAAATTTGAAAGGCAATAGAAATGTAAGAACATCATTACCTGAAAATTAAACAACTCTGTTGTAACAAGGTAGGACAAAGGACATATTCCTCCAGAATACATCGAAGCTGATAGCATCATAGAAATGACAGGCAGCCAACTGGGGACTGTGCCGCCGTAAAGTCGAAATATCATGGCTGCAGACAACGATATCATGGCTATAGCGGATATTAAAAATGCTACAATAAATAGTGTCTGGAAATAAATTAAATTTTATTTAAAAATAAAGTTCGAAATAAGGGAAGTTCATAAAATAATGCTAATTTCACTGTATGTATGTTTATTTATTTATTTATTTATTTATGGCACTTCATTGTACATGTAAGAGAAATTTAAAATAAATGAATACATAAAATTGAAAAGTGTACAATAGGCGACCTTATTGCTTAAAAGCAATCTAAATCTATATGATTAATAATGATCGGATTATAAATACATAGGTACCTATTTTTGTCTTAAATTTGGAAAGAGTAGGTACTTAAAACCACTTTAATTTTAATCAGTTATTCATATCTTGTAATGTGGATCTGAATAAATTTTATTTTATTTTATTTTATTATTCATAATTATCTACAAAACACAATTAGACTGTATTGAATAAAACATTGTACAAGGTATAGCTTGATAAAATACCTATACTTAGTTGTTTTTTAAAGAAAATAAATAATTAAATAATAAAATGAGTGAAAGCCTTTTGAGTAGATACTTATTTCTTAATTTAATACAACTCACCTTTCTACCATATTTCTCAACAACCAATGTCAATGCGCAATTAGCAGAAACCATGACGATAGGAAAACTGATGCTTTGGTATTCAGGACTTATATCAAACTTCACACCAGTAGAGGCCAGAATGGGTGAAGCATAAGTAATTATAGCATATGCTCCGTTCCATGCTTGGATGGAAAATAGGATTAGGCCGAATATAATGCCACGCCTCCATGCTTTTTCTTTGACTGAAAACAAAAAAAAAAATTCATCTCGAAAAGAAACAGATTGAATTTAATGTTTGTCGCCTAGTTATAAGATGTATTTTATGACTAGTACCAAGAAAGAACAATGTATTTTATAGAAAAATCTTACATATCGTTAGAAGACTGACGTTCGGTATAGCTTTAAACTCAGCTTCTTGACGTTGCATGTATTCTAATTCACTTTGTACTCTTTTATCATGACATTCTAAGCCTCGTAGTAAAGCCACCACATGATATGCTGTCTGAAAAATATTGAAATTATTAGTTTTTGGAACAAAGTTCCCTATCGCGCGTTGCGAAAGGAGACGGAAAAAATGTCTGTCAGTCTCTCTCTAACATAAAACTTCGTTCCATTCGGGTGTCCCTTGACACCCCAAGTTTTTTATGTATTTTAGTGTGTCTCTGCCATTATTTAATAAACATTTTTGTAGCACAACAGAAATAATTTAGCCCGAAAAATATAAATTTTATATGATAGTAAGAATACCATAAATCTATAATTCAATCGAAAACTTACGTCAACTTTCTCCTGTTTAACCAAATACGCGGGTGATTCAGGAACTTTCAGCAGCAAAAGCAAAGCAACAACAGGCAAAATTGTAGACAGCCACAATATCGTGTAATAGTCCAAGTATATTCCGATAATGTACATGGCCAATATTCCTAAATTCTGGAACAAAACTTGCAAGGAAACTAGTATACCAGTCATGCTTTCTTGACTGATTTCCTTCAGATACATTGGGACCACAATATAAACGCCTCCTGCAGCTAATCCAGCTAAAATCCGAGCTATTAGAAGTGCAGTTACTGTTGGTGATATTAATCTTAAACATACTGATAACTGAAATAAGAAAAAAATATCTTAAAGAAAATTTTCTACATTTAGGTATATTTAAAGCATAAATCAAATGCGAATAAGAATAATTGAGATTGTTTTATTATTAAATGCTTGTAAGACCATGAGACCATTGCTCATAAGGTGAGCTACAGACTGTTCATATAACTAAACCTCGAAAGGAAAAATAGCAAAGAAAATAGACTTTGAATTGCTTACCATTTGTGGAATAATAACTGCTTGTATAGATAACTTTCTCCCATATTTATCTGATAGATATGAATATATGGAAACTCCAAAAGCAGCAGCGAAGCAAGAACTGCTTGCTACCAATGCCATAACACTGTCAGATAAAGGGTAGCCAAGTGGTGATGACTCAGATTGGAGTGTTTTCGTAATTGGTGATATCCAGCCCACTTCCAAACCGTATATTAAGGTTCCTATGTTTACTGAAATTTATTAATATTTATGTTAAATTGGTCGAAGCTTTAATTGCTGACTCCTGACATACAGGTTTTTACCTAGTTTGGGACTTCCATATCACAAAATTTAAAATGTTTTTGGCAATAAATAATTTTATTTATTTATAGTATTTGACTATTTGGTTGTATCATGACACGCTTTAATTTGATGGTCTCAAATTATAAGTTATTTGTGACGATTCAATAAAAACATAACTCCAATAAAACTATTATATACACAATGTCATACTTCTCTTTAATATTAACAATTGATGTAAATTACCAAGAGACCTAACTTATAGTTCTGAAGTGATAGAAGTCTATACTATCATCCGTTTCTTGATATATTATTTAAGTGTTCGAACTGGAAACTTACTGCTCTAACAAAGTTATTGTGCATTTCAAAAACGTTTAAAATGAATAGGTACCTTTATTTCGCAGTCTATGAAATTTTGTTAAGTACTTTTTTGGTCTTTATAGACCAGAACATTGCAGTTTGTAAAGATTAAGATTACACCTTTTAGAGATACATAAACACCTTTAGGTTGAATGGGTAAATAATGAATTTATTGCAGTAGCCCTAAATGAAAACAAGAATAAAAATCAACCAAATTACCTATTGAGGCTACAATCCATTGTAAATATGTGTGACCGTTCTTTTCCACTATTTTATTTTCAATTTGCAATTTCATCTTATTTCTGTGTATCTTCTACCTTTACTACTCTAAAACTAATATGAATATTATGGTACTTGGTTCCGCAAGTCTGATCACACCCACTGTGCGAAAGGATATAATTTTTATTACGTATTTTTAGCTAATTATAGTTATTTGTGTACAATCTGATATGATAATTTAAATGTTAAGATAGCGCTGTTAAATAATGTTATACTGATCAAACATAAACAACGGCTTAAATGTGCAATACATACATGTTATACTCACCAGTGTTTGTGTATTGTATTATGTATTATAAAAGGTATTTACGCGAACAATTATAAATATCGGAAATACTTGTACTATACATGTTTCTATCAACTTTTTTAAATATACAAAACTTCATAGTGTATCTTTTGAACTTTTAAAAAACCTCTACATTCTACACGTCATTACAATCACATGAAAAATTTAAAATTAAAACGTAAAACTCCTAACTGCCTTTACCACATGTACATAAAAACTGTACGTACATAAAATTAGTTTTGCGATGATTAAAAATTTGAGCGCTTGGCTATTTTTTAATTAAAAAGACGTCACTCCTTAGCAAATTTATTTTTAACAATTTCGCAATATAATTTTTTCTTTCAGTGTATCTTACGATTTCATATTTACTTATAGAGTCACGAGAAATATTTCAAGAGATAAACTACGTCATATTTATTCAAGTTAGAACTAGATTACATAAAGCAAACAAAATATATTTAAATATCAACATTTATAACTGAAAAATATTCAAGAATAAACACGTTTCTGATTATAGAAACACAATAATAACTCTTGGAAATATCATAAAATGCAAAGTACATTAACATAAAATTTCAAGAAATAAAATTGAAAGCTGTTATACCATGAATCGAAATTCATAAATTTTAATTTTTCATAGAAATATGTACCTTTGTGGGAGTTATGAAATAATGTACAACAATTATGTAATATTATATGAGCCTTTTAATCTGATATTTGCAAATACAATAAAGCTGTATGATGCAATTATTTCCATTTTGGCATTATGATCAGATTATATTATCATAACTGAAATATATACAAAATATATGCCAATTGCGCACGAAAAAAAAAATTATACCTATTCTTGAAAAATAAAACACATTTTCAAGACTACAGAGGAATAATTAAAAATAAATCAATAAGGAAAACGTTAAACTGTAACAAAAGATGTTATTCAATTGAAATCAGTATATTCAGTTCTTTTGTCTTAAATGTATGATGCAAACTCCTTACTTGCTTTAAAATTGATCAATGTATACAAATAAGTGCCTACACACCTGGCTCATCACAAGTCTTCGCGATATCAAAGCGCCGTTCCCTGTGGTTTGCTCGCTAATACTCCGTGCCTATTTGCCAGTTAAGCTTTCAAACTGGGGCTTTAATAATGACTGGAGTGCCCTAATTCAGCTTTGAAGTTTATCTTTCAATTAGGGCCACCACAAATCAACCGCGACTACAGTTCAGTCGGTTCTGAACAAAACCAATGCGTTTGCACGAGCGAATCAATGGTAATTGGCGAACATTTTAACAATATTAAACATAGAGAGCATTACGAATGTCGAATTGGTTTTAATTGTGTGATTAAATTAGTTAAGGTTACAATCACTTTAGAGGACTGTTTTGTTTTGTTTTGATGGACATAAAAAATACGACATCTCGTTTTCGATGCTCGTTTCGGCTGTTGTGTAGCTTTTTTTAATTTATTTGAGAGATTAGTATTACCTATAATCATTCCAATTCTTTGTATCATTTCATATACAATATAAAACTCAAATACATTATCTGTGGCATTTATTAAAGAACAATTTATTCAGTTTCGTGAATTCAGCTCGAGCCCGCAAATGAGCTCGAATTCTCACTAATACAAAGGAACGTTCATACAATATATTTATCAAAGAAATAATTTCTTTATAGGTTTTCGTATAATCGTTAATACAGCGCCCGGAGCCGAATCCCTTGTATAGGTAGATAGCGGTGTCGTCATAAATAACTCGCTCACTGTTTTTATGGAGGAGAAAATTACTCTTTTCACTCACTACCCTTTGTTTGATATGATGAAATTTTGTTCATATTTAAACAATTTTTCATCATTGTTAGCCTAACGTTAAGATATAATAGGTAGGTATATGACAATGGTATGTGAGACACGTTTTGTATTATGTAACTACATAATATGTTACTGTTCTTTTATATGACTAGCTTCCGCCCACGACTTTGTACGTGTATCCCGTTTTTTCCCGTTCCCGTACTACGCCCTAACATCCACCTGCATGCCAAATTTCAGCCCGATCCGTCTAGACTCTAGTGGTTTGGGCTGTGCGTTGATAGACCATTATGTCAGTCACCTTTGAGTTATACATATATATATTTAGATGAAGAAGTTTAAAAAATATAACATTTTATCGCAAGCGTTCCTTATTATTTGTAAACAATTAAATCTGTAAAACTTAAATAGGTAAATCTATTTTTAAAATCACATAAAACACATCGCAACAATTTTGTATCACAAGTAAAAGCTAATATATGTATTAGTCATTACTAAAACATACTCCACTGTAATTTACCTTTGACCGGCTTGTAATAGTTTAGCAGCGATTCATTTGAAATTTAGCAAACATCTAGAATGAAGCGATGCGGGCAATGCTGAATGCAATCCATCCTTTGCGAACTAATATCACAGCTAATATTTATCCGGGAACCAATCACAATCGATACGTATGGATATTCACTTAATAACCTATCGTGCGATTGAAGGGAATTATTATTTGCATAAACCGATTTACATTTAACATCGATAAGTTGTTTGTTTTTTTGCAAAATTTAGAAATGTATGAAACTCTACCTTTCCTCTACCTCTGGGAAAACTATGATACGTAAAATGTCTACAATATCTATTAATCTTGTAGTCAAATGACTAATGACTAATGACTACAATATTAATATTGTAGTCATTTTGTTTTGTTTGTGTTGTTGTCCTTACTTTTTTTACCCTTCTATATTTGCTAACTTTAAAAGCAAAGGATGTAAAAGAGTTAGTTAAGTTTTAAAGAAAAAAAGAGAATATTGTATTCTTCCTTTAAAAATTTGCATGAAGTTTCAAGCTAAAATTATACTTGTCTCTATACAAATTACGCAAATACACTGATATCTTATTACAAATATTTTATTTGTTCCTTAATAAATTATGTTATGCATGTACATATTTATCTTTTAAACGCGAAAATCTACATGCAAACAATAGACCTTATTTCCACTCTGATATAAATATGGATGTATTTAATTACTAAATAATATCTGTTGCTATGATTCAATGATGCTTCTGTTGTGTTCTTAAAGATTAATCTAAACAAATGTTTGTTTCTTACGCATGGAAAAGAGATGTCACAGATAAGAAAGTATGTGTAGGCCTGTTAAATTACAATAGAGGTTATATTCTGATATTACAATAAATATATTGTTTTATCAAACTATAAACAATGTTGCACGTTTCTTCATGATACTATATAAATATAAACGCACATGTTTTGCGACTAAACGAAATATTGTGCGAAAATTTAAACTCTATCAGAATGTATCACGTCAAATATTATTACAAAACAGAATAAATTATAAATAATATTGTAATGATTGGGAGTCAAATTGTAATACACCATAACACAACAAATTTTTACCATTTACATTTTTAACAGAAAAACTATTTGTAGGTACCCGTTTATGTAACACACGTTGGAAGTTCTCAAAAAGAAACGTTTTTCCCGCTTTTGCAAAATTTACATTGCTGATCCTCTCCTATTAGTCGAAACGTGATTTTGAATGCTTGCTTTGCTCGATAAACAACACAAAAATAATATTTTGATTTGAAGGATTAGTTCCAGAGATAAACGCAAACAACCAAATTTACCAAATAAAACCCTTGAACATAATTTATTAGCATAGATTAACATACACCTTTGAAATAGCTTCACCGATTTTAATATCGAATAGAGAATAGAACGCACACTATATTTTACACTAGTAAGTAATGAAGGTATCCTGGCAGAACAACGTTTGCAACTTTGCAGGGTTAGCTACTTAAATACGAATTTTTTTTTTTTAAACATGTTGTTGCTATATTACGCAATGCGGTTCTTAACATATGGTATTTTGGATCATGCAAATAAAGTCGAGATATAACTGTCCCTTGGGTAGACGTGCGGTGAGAGCATAATAAAAAAATATGAATTTTTAAGCGAACCAATATAAACCGAAAAATTAAAATTTTTCATTATTTTTAAGAATATTTTTTACATGTGCTACAGGCTAGGTGTCTATTACGTTTTTCTTTCTCTTAATGCCCATTATTTTTAAATAAGTAATAAATAATATTTTAAAAGTATTACGAGTAGACCTCAAAAGTTAAAAAGTACCTAGCTAGGGAACTTATCCACTGTAATACTGACCTTCCGAATTTCATTCTAATATTACCTCAATGATATCTTAATCTACTCACTTATAAATCGTTTTTTATTTAATATAATATTCAAGAGCTTTTTATAAACAAAATCGTTTAATCGTTCAAATATGCATGACAAATTATCACAAAAACCCGTGGCCACCGCTCCAGCGATAACTCCATGAGGCGTGTGAAAAAACCATACTGACCAAAAAATTGTACGAGATTTACATACAGATTGTTTACACACGAGAATATGCATGGGATCGCGTTAAATCTCATTTGAGGGTTTGTAACAATCATTATTAATTAAAAAAAAATGTTGTGTGGTTTTATGAAACCACGGTAAAAGTGAAACTTACGATAATTATCGTATTTGTACGATAATTATCGTACGTCACGCGACATGGACAGACCAAAAAGTTTGAGACGATGTAATAAAAGTTTCACTTTAAAAGTTTCACTTTAAAAAGAAAAACGTTTTACGAAGATTTTAAATTTTTAATATAGCAGCTAAATTGTACATAAATAAAAATTTTTGTCATTCTTTAAAATACATAGAGAACTTTTATTTGAGAAATTAAGTTTGAAATTACGAGAGACAAACAATGACGAATGCCGGTGTGTTTTTGTTTTTCGCATAAAGCTTAATGAAACTCGAATAAACTTAAATTGACTTCAGGGTTAAATAGGGTGATTATGGTCACCAGTTTATAAATATTTAATTGCTCATCCCGATCATTTATACCCAATTATGTAATGCAATTTAAGAACCTCTTGCATTTAACAAACGTAATCATTATGTACTATCATGTCGGACGCAGTTTCGCCCGCGTAGGCAAAGGAAAACCAGCATAGTTCCCGTTCCCGTAAGATTTTCGGGATAAAAACTATCGTTTATGTTAATCCAAGTTATCCTCTATGTATGTGCCAAATTTCATGAAAATCGGTGCAGCAGTTTTTTCGTGACGGAGTAACAAGAAAACTTTTGCATTTATAATATAAATAGGATGTACGTTACTTCAGTTAGTTTTTACAAACATTCTACGTTCATAAATCGACATGTTAACACGAAACGTTAGAAAATCGCAATAGATTTACTGAAGCAATGACTTTTCATTCAACCAGTTCAATTAGTAAGAAATATTGGCATTTGAAAGGACTCAGTAGGTGTGATTTAAGTTCTTAATTTCCCTTTATTAGCGGCGCTAAGGAGTGCGCTCCTAATTGATTTAATTGACCCCAATAGCTATTGACTTGCAATATAAACCGCACCGCACAATAAAAATGAAAATATTGTTCCCTATGTTGTGAAAAATAGAAAACAATTAGATATGTTACAAATTATAGGAAGCCATTAGGCAAATCCACACAGGGCGTACATAAAAAATGATCGTTATGATAAAAATATTTAACTTTAACCTGACATTTTTATCTTATCATGGTATTACATCACGCATTGTCGTCATTCGTTGCTAATTATTCTTTAGGACGATTTTAATTTTTATTTAATTTGTAAATAAATAAGAGCTTACATCTGAACAAATTTAAATATCGTTGTAATGGAATTAAATATAAAACAAATTTTCTTTTTACAAAGTGGATGTCGAGTGCACCCCAAACATGTTCGAAATAAAAGCAACGGGAAAGCGCAAAAGACCTGAAAATACTGTAATTACAGGCATTATCCCATGCTCCCTGCATCTCGTTAAAAAAGCCCGAAAAATATATTTCAGTCTCAAGTGCCCAATGAGAGTCGGGCCTTATCGCTGCCGTAATGCAGCGCAGTCCGGTTCATTTGGCGCGTCTCTTCGCTCCCCTGTTGTGAATAGAATCCAAATTACTTGAAAAATTCCCCGAGTGCATTCCCGTTTGGCCGTGGAATGCTTCAGAATTTCTTCGTAACACTAAGTGGAATTACTTATTAGAGTTAACGCGTACTTGAGCTCTCCGCTCACCTTGTTGAAAGTAGCCCCGGTACATGCGCGGTGATATATTGTGTTCCAGCAAGGAGTACAGCGAAACACTTGTAATCTCGCAGGGAGGAATGCACGTGTAACACATACATAGTTTACCACTGTTTGTAACACGCTTTTAAAATAAGACGTAAGAAGAAAACTAGATGGATTAATCAGAGGCTTCACATTCCAAACTATTGGCACTAGAATTAAGTTCGAACTCACTTATTAAAAGTCATTTATAACAAAGTCTTATAGACAAATGTTGTTCATACTATTTTGATGAATATAATTATACAGACTTATGATATTTGATGAATTCCCCACAAATGAATAATGTTTATTCATCAGTATATGAATCTCTGATGAAAATGGAAACGATGCAGTGTTAAAATTGGTTATTGTTTAAAATTGGCTTCGAGGTTTAAAATATTCCAGATGTTTTTAATTTCTATTATTTATATTACTGTCACGTATTTCATATTTATTATTAAGTGCATTTATCATTAAAAAATAGTTCTATAACACGTTAATGACAGTACTTACTCACTAGTACCTTACTCTTATTTGCAGAAACCGTTCTGAAACTCATTAAATTTTTAAACAAAACTATTTTTTGATGACATTGTAATATTCAACGACAGTACACAAGAGAAAACATTTCAAAACAATATTATTGGAAATGCAAAGATCCCGTTAGGTTTAAGGAAAATTTGCTATTTCCATGAAAAAGCTTACGTAGACAAATTTAGTTTTTTCTACACCCAGTGTTGCAGTAAATGTTTAAAACCTGCTAAAATATGGTGAACTCGTTTTAAATTTTTAATAGTTTATCTATAAGTAAATAATAATTAGAGAAATCTATTCAATTAGTATAGCCGTTCAGGTGTATTAGACTTTGCATGTAAACTTTCTAATCTTACATGAAAGAAAGAAACAAAATGAAAATATATACCTGCAGTTCGTGAGGTACTTTGAAAAATAAAGAAAATTGTTATGGTTTGATTTGGGATTTGTATGCAAAAATCATGGAATTATGAGTTAATAATAGAACGAATAATTTATAGAATCAAAAGTTTAACAGCCGAACATTTTTTTATGTAAAAATACAAGGAACAGCGAAGTCGGTACAAAAATCGCCTAAACTAAAATGTACATAATAAAACCGAATAAACCACTATAAAGCAAATATCAACTAGTCCCATCTAATCGAATCTATTAGAATTAAAAAAAAGAACCAGATGTTTTCAAACATGGCGCGCAAAAAGCTACGACGTCCCGTGGGGCGGTGGGGGCGACCACTCCATGTAATCTCAAGTTAGCGAGCAATTTGGTGTTTGCTTTCAGCATTGCAGCTTTGACTATTGAATTGTCTTTGTGCTAGGAAAAACCGTTGCTTAGGTGTTCAGCTTTTTATTCGGTTCAAACTTTTAATGCCGCTTGAAAATAGTTTCGTGCATTTTAAAAGGAAGATAAATGTTTTTCGTTTGGAATGGCTTTTGCGGTATGTATAGCATTTTTGTGAAAGTGGGTTTAGTTTTACATTCGCAGTAATTATGTAGCTCTAGATAGAGTAGAACCAATTTTTATATTGTAAAATTTATTTTTCATTAGAGTTCAGAAATTCAATCTTTAACTTCTATAGGTACTCTAACAAGAAATAAAACTTCACCGTCAAAATGACCATCCTTGCTATGTATATTATTTTCTGGCTATAGCGTAATTTAAACTTAAACCTTAAGCGAAACAACATAATACGAATATTTTCAGCAAACAGATTTCATTACAACATTGATTTACAGCAAATCTGTGACAACATTATTTATAAATTACGCAAAATTTCTTTAGAGAAAATTTGCTTTCAATTTATTTACGCAAAATATTAGACTTACAAGTTTTGTAAACGTACCTACAAGGCTTAAAGAATTATTTAACTCTTTTGAACTTTATTCATGATGCAACTGCTGCATTTCAGTAGAACTCACGTAAGTTATTTCACCCTCAGATCGTCAAATTACCTGAAAATTAAAAAGTTAAACGAAACTCCAATTGCAGGTTACAAATTGTGCTGTGCACGTGTGCTTACGTAACTCAACATCAAAGCTTATCATTAAGGAGAGATTTTGAAGGAAAATGCACCTTCCTGCTTACACATAGAAATCAAAACTGCTCTAAATACATTTGACGATATATTTTATGTATACGTATAGAGATGGAGAGGAATTAAGCCGCGAATTTCCACATTTTACTCAACTATGCGCTTTCCAAGTGCATGTCATTATTTAACCAGTAATTTTGGTCTCGCTCCAAAACTTGATAAGTACGACAATTGTCATTTAATTCCTTTTGTAACTGCCTTTTTCTGACGATTCATGATGTAGATTATTTAACAAAATTTTTACTTGCGCATTTTCATTTTATTTACAAGTTTCTCTATAAATTGAAGTGAAAAAAATCTAAATTCTAATAAAAATCTAAATTTTAAAACATTATTTACAAGAATATAGAAAAAAGTATTTAAAACTTGTAATAATAATTAGGGCAGATAAACTCTGTCCCTGGAAGGGTAGAGAAACCAAGCGTATAGTGGGAACTTGATGAAAGGGGCACAAAATTAATGATGTAACAAAGAGGGAAATCCCTGGATAGGTACGACAAAAAAGTCTCTATAAAATTTGGACTTTTCAACATAAATCTAAAGATTTTACTGTTACACAATATTAGTTTACATTATAATATAGCGTTTAAGTGAACATACAATTGATTGGTTTCACCCAGATCTCGTAGGATATTGTGGCTAATCTAACTTACTCTCGTATTCCTAAATATTCCTTCCTAAATATATTTATAATTGAAAGCAGCTGATTAGAAATATTAATTTATTACTTGTTTTATATTATGAATAATACCTACTATAAAGCCATAAAGAATTGAGAGTGAGCAAGCTATTGCAATAGGAGATTGTTGGATCATGATAAATTATAAAACATGTACGTATTACTCCTACAATAAGAAGATTGGTTGCTCAAGAACCTTATTAAAGTAAATAACGTCTATTTATTTTTATACATAAAAGATTTTTAGTACGTTAGAGATATAGAGAAGTCTGAACACGTGTGACTAATTCGTGCCCAGATTCCCTTGTGTTAAATATTCCGAAGCACTGAACTGCATGAACATAATCAGGTGTGAACCAAGTCGGCTCTTTAACACAGACGTTAATTTTGTAACACGAAAATAATAAAGGTTCTGAATTTTTGTCTTAAACAATTATTATTATGAAAATAAAAACTCTACTGCTAATTTATGTAGCCTATCTCTACCACAATTCTGACGATTACAAAATAAGTCTTTTCTTCTAGCAGTTTGGGCTATAGAGCGTGAAAAAGAAATATAAATACAAACATACGTACACTCGAAAAACATAACCCTCCTTCTTTCGCAGTTGGTTAAAAGAAAACATACAAATTTGAAACATAACAGAAATGGTATATGCTACATGCATATAGGTACTGCGACGACTGAAAGAAAATTTCGTAACGTTTTTGTGTAAACAAATTGGCTTTTCCCCGTCAACTTCTAATAGCAGTTCGGAGTAAAAATGGTGCTAGTAACTTGTTTGAAGAGCGAATAAAGCTGTTAGTCTCTGTAACAAAGTTTATTTCCTATGGGACTATCAAAATCTAGAACACTGTTTAAAAATGACTAATCAACACTTGATAAAGTTTACATAAATAATATTTTATGAGTTTCAGTTTGAGTTTGTGTTCCCTTGTAGATAGGATTACCATAGTCGTTATAACAAATGATATTTGTAATAATTTTGTTTAGTATCAATATAAATCACAAATTTTCTAGCAACTAAGGAAGTAGATTACATAAGATGAAGTTCAGTCCCCACACACTGTCCAAACGAGCAAGCTAGGCGAAACTATATCAACTTCCAGTAATTGTGTCCCATACGGGTCTAGGAGACTAGTCTCCTTCAGAATAATTTGCATTACCGACATAATTAGACTGACAGTAAAATAAATAATGTATACTAATGTATATACTCGTATAAATGTAAACACCAAATTTAAAATTATATCTAATCTTATGTATATATTTTAAAAGTAAATTGGGATACAAAATGGATTCCTTCAGAGGAACTCTTTACTCCATCTTATTTTAAAGCCTCAACGAGACGATGAATGCGTTTCAATCAGAATTTAATTGACTATATTAAATACCTTTTAACCTTTACAAAACGCTTAACAAGCGCCGTCAATTCATTCATGTTCTTATGGGGCTTAAAATATTTTTTCGACGATCGACTCCAGCGAGCATACATAATTAATTCTGAAAGCCGGTATTGAAAATTAATAAATGCTTTATGGTCGAGCGGTCATCAATCGGGATCTATGAAAACATAATATAATAACGATACATTATTTCTGCGTAGATACATTGATGCATGTTACAGTTCGCTCGCAGCGGTCTGCGTGCTTTACTAATTAAACTGATGAAATTATGTTTATTTATTGGTGAAGCAAGGTTATAAGTAGATTTAAACAGCCGAGGGATTTAAACGTATGGTAAAGTCATATGTTATAAATATCTGACAATATTGTATGTACTATTTTAACTGTATGGAGCTCTACCAGCCCAGAATAATGTGTATTTTTATAATGATAAACTTCTCTACTATTATAGAGTCATTTTGTTCCAGCGAGTTACATCAAATAAAAGATATATCCAAGCTATCCTTTTGACAAAATGAACAAAATGAGGTCAATTGCAATGTATTGATTAAATTTTACCTACTTTCTAAATAAAATAAGTAATAAAGGCGCCCAGTTTATTTGTTAAATATACCTCAGTAACATACATCATCCGAATAGGACCTCATTTCAACCATTTATTGCAGTGTAATGAAGCAATGAAGCAAAAAGTACACAAGTAATAGACTACAAGCCCGCATAGGAAAAAAATATGGGTCAAATGAACCA
>CAJQZM010023355.1:0-16227 GCA_907164665.1 Colias nastes | reverse complement strand
ATGTAACCTGTAATATTGGCAATAAAGGCTATAAATAAATAAATAAATAAATAAATTCTGATACATGCAACTATAGAATAAAGCTGATTTGGAATTAGTACCTATACTTTTAAAACCGTACAGTAAGTGTGTATTTTTTTGTGACTCATTTTTCGATAGCACCTGCGCTACTAACAAAGGTTTTTGTTCCTGCGAAGTGCAGTAGGAACAAAATGCATTTATTATGAGAATGGTATACTTATTTATCATCATGATACACAAAAAATCTAGTACAAGTTCTATTCTATAGCTACAATTTTCATACAACAAGAAAGTTTATTCCTAAAACGCTTTCGCTTATAACTCAGTCCGCTATAATTTGAACGCACCGCGGGGTCCGCGTTTAACTTAGGTATTTTATAACCCTGCTATTGTGCGTGCCATATTATTAGGAGCTAGGGTGGCCACACCTCGTTACTTCGGGGGACAAAGTTTACACTTTTTTATTACTGCTTAAGTTAGCTGCACTCCCCGCGGTGAAAAGCTGCATAGATTTGCTTCAGGGATTATATTTTTATGATACTTGATACTTATGGTTATGGGAATTGTGTAGGGAGCTGTGAACTATTTTATTGATATTTAAAAAAATATGGAGACTTAAATTTTGCATACACCATAAGCCGAAATATCTTATTAGATCAAGAATTTAGTTAAAATCATATTTCTCGCATAAATAGTACCTAAATGAAGATATAATCTGAATACATGACATATTTTAAGATACATGGTACATGGTATCTATCAATAAAAATTATGATTACTGAGATAAATTAGAATATTCTTATAATGCGTTTTAATAATTAATACCTTTTTTTATTATGATAATTAATTAATAATATCCCGCTAATCAAGCAAGTGTGGTTATCCTATCTGAACTTATACCGAAAATTATGTTCTTCGTTTTCCCAATGTCCAAGTTTTTCGAATTATCAAGATCGTCACATTATAATTACGTAATAAGACTATTATACTATTCTTGTATTCAAAATTATTTCCACTTTTCTACTAAACACTAGGAAATTATTTGAAATTTATACGATTTTCACTTTTAACATATTAACAAAAGATTTAATCAGTATAGTTTATTGGTAGTCCAAGCTTTTATTTTCATGGTACAAAATATTTATTTTAGTTAATAAAATTAATTTATATAGTTAGTTACTTACTTTAATATTAATACTTACTTGATATAATCACTACATAGTATAAAACAAAGTCGCTTTCTCTGTCCCTATGTCCCTATGTATGCTTAAATCTTTAAAACTACGCAACGGATTTTGCTGCGGTTTTTTAGGGTTCCGTAGCCAAAATGGCAAAAACGGAACCCTTATAGTTTCGTCATGTCCGTCTGTCCGTCTGTCCGTCTGTCCGTCTGTCACAGCCGATTTACTCGGAAACTATAAGTACTACAGTGATGAAATTTGATGGGAATATGTGTTGTATGAACCGCTACAAAAATATGACACTAAATAGTAAAAAAAAGAATTGGGGGTGGGGCCCCCCATACATGTAACTGAGGGATGAAATTTTTTTTTTCGATGTACATACCCGTGTGGGGTATCAATGGAAAGGTCTTTTAAAATGATATAAAGTTTTCTAAAAAACATTTTTCTTAAAGTGAACGGTTTTTGAGATATCAGCTCTCAAAGTCGTAAAAAGTATGTCCCCCCCCCTCTATTTTTATAACTACGGGGTATAAAATTCTAAAAAAAATAGAGGTGATGCATGCTAATTAACTCTTTCAACGATTTTTGGTTTGATCAAAGTATCTCTTATAGTTTTTGAGATAGGTTGATTTAACTGTAATTTATTATATTTGCTGCTACGGAACCCTTTGTGCGCGAGCCCGACTCGCACTTGGCCGGTTTTTTAATAGATAGAGTGATTCAAGAGGAAGGTTTTAGTCCTTTAGTTTCTGTGATCTGTGGTTTTAGTATATAATTTATTATGTTTTAGACAAAGCGGGCGAAGCCGCGGGCGGAAAGCTAGTATCAATATATTTAAATGTCGATATAGTTATCTCGAGGAATAAAGATATAAAAAATATTACACAATTGAAGATAATAAATAAAAGTGATTATTTCAGTTCATTAACTCGGCTATCTTGGTCGAAACAACAAAAAACAAAACATAAAAACACATTTGTAACGTTTCAAAGGCCGGTAACACATAACTCATGTCAATCACTTGCTTATAATGATGCTAATTTTTAACAAACAAAAAAAAAACAACTTTTTCAACAAAAAAGTCAGATCAGTGTCAGAAGTGAAACTTCTTTGGAAATATTCAAAGATACCAAAATCGTCGCCTTGCTCCGTGACGTGACGGTATTGCCATGACGCGACCTTGCAATTTTACTCTCCACGCGCCTAAAGAAGTTTCACTTCAAAACAACTTCAACGTGTAACCTAACATTGTAACCTATACTTCTACAACCACATCTAAATCTGTCCAGCCATTTACTGCAAGCTATCATCTACACAAACGTAAAAACAATATCCCCTTTTGTGCAGTAGTGTAAGAACCATGAGTTACCAAAGGCCGCCAAAACGTCGCCAAGGCACTTAAGCCAACTTACTGCGAAAAACATTCGCCGAATTATCACCAAAAAGCCTTTTAGGCGTAATGATAAAACGTATTTTATGAAACATTATTACTAGAGAATAGCTAGTGGTATTTTTTACTTTCTAATAAATAACAAAATATGACAAAAACTACCTAGTACCACAGAATACATAATAGTAGCTAAACGCTACTAGTACCTACCATCTTCTAGATCTATGAAAGCATATTTGTTTCCTTTTCAACTTATAACGAGCTTTTGATTTTTTGATATGAATAAAAACAAATAGATTCCATAGGGAAAATTAAGAAAACGATTATTAGATATAATTGATTTCAGTAGGTATTAAACTAGAGATCAAAACTACTTTTTAAGATAAAGCAACATCGAGCAGCAATTTTCGATAGAAATATATTTTTTTTGTTCATTGTACAGGACACGTCTAACATTTTAGTTTTAACTTAACCAAAATTTTACCTTACGTAAATATAAATCTATAAACAGTAAAATGTTTAGTTTTTCCTGAAGTTTTTTTTTTTTTACTTTTTGCATTATTTGTGGACTAAAAATAATGATAATTTCCTCCTAATGACCATTTATATAAAATAGTAATAGTAGTTCGTTCCGGCGAGTTACCTGACGACCCATTGTATGTAGTTAATTACATACTACTTAGATGTATTTTCACCTTTTTATGTCGAGCAATTACTGCTATGTCAATCTAGATGATTACTTTATCATACTTTGCACAGTTGGTTAAGTTTGATGACTCTATTGCCAAAGTGTGTTTTAAACACATTTTTAATAATAATTTTTGAGGTATTTTAAATTTTTAGCTCGATATGCGAAAATATACCTAATGAAAAAATTAAAATGAAAAATATTATGTTTATTTCATACACACAAGTTTTCAATGACATAAAATTGATGGGTCCTCCTAGTAAGTCCTCCTAAAGTCCTAATGGTCCCGTTTTTAAGATTTCTAATAATATAACTTAGTAAAAAGTTTCTCTATCAGCATAAACATATAATTTATTCAAATACATGTGTTCTTTTTATGCAAATAACATTTCATCATTCTTATACAATACAAAATATATTCAACTCTTGTGAAAACAGCACCATTCTAATTATATTTAACCCTGCATTACACAAGGCTCTAATTACAAGCTATCAAACGTCTTACAAAACTTCGACACAAAGGGTCCGGTTTGGCCGGTCCCTTGGACCCCGTAGGGTCCGTTCGACCATCACTAATATCACGGGTTAAGTATAGGGTTGAACTATTGTTACGTCATACATTCAAATGTTTTAAATTGTGTGAAAATGCACCGATGTCACACAATGCAGAGGCTTTATGTTTAGTGTATGGATATATAATGAATCTGGGAGACATCTATTCAAATATAAAACGAAATGGCTACTGCTGGGTACTTTTGACAATATCTAAAGTTATTTAGTATTTCCTCTTTCTGTTATTACCGATAGTTAATTTGAAGTTAAATGGCTGATTCTTCAGTATAATTTTGTCATTTGTTTCGGAGCATTGTTTAAATAACTTATATGTGGTTTAATCTTTTTAACTAGGTACGACAAAACCATAAACTACTATATTTTATATTTTATATCCATGTGAAGACACGGGTCCAACTGTTAGTGTAAGTAAATTTACACGAGAAAAAAAATATGGATAAGTTCCCTCTTGACAAACAGGCTTTACGATTACTTATTACATATTTTATACATGAAACTTTTTAATACCAAACAGAAATAACGTGCTAAATTCGATCTTTACGATCCGTTCGTCAATCCAATAAAAAATCCAATTGTGCTTCGATAATTCCGTGATATTTTACAACTTCCAAAAGTAACGTATTTATACAACAATACCTAAGGAAAAAATGTCATAAAATAATACGGGGACACAAAGGATCTCTGTAAGTATTCTTCTCAAGGTAATAAAATTGAGAGTTATAGTTAACACTGGTTAATCCGACCGGGGCCGTCCCTGGGACCGTCCCCGGGACATTAGCATACGCAACTCATTGATACATTCTTTTCCAGGGTCGTAAAACTGAACCGAGGGTCCCGATAAATATGTTCTTCTACCATTACGTTTATTAAATTTGCGCTAAATCTTCTTGACATATGGGTTGGGTGTTGTGGCATGCAATCTGGAGAGTTTTGAGAGTAAAAAGTTTGGTGGTTGGAAAGACTTGGATGTTGGATGTCGTTGTCTTTAATATGATACCTATGTTATGATTTACATGGCTAATTTAATGAACAAATTTTTTAACAGGAACACTCTTTATTTATTTAAAGAAGACTCTTTTAGCCAACATTATCGAACAAAGGTTCCAAGTCGTAGAATATTTTGTTTTAACGATTCTTTTAAAAATTGAAAACCGAGAAACCAAAAAAGATCTTTCTTAAAATTTCTTCTCAACCATTTCTTACAATATTTACGTAACCAAACAAAGGAACGCCATTACTTAATATTAAAAAACAGAACAAAGGAATATAAAGGGAATTAGGTATAAATTGGGAAAGCTCACATAAAACTCGGGTAATTAAGCACGCCCGAAGTTTTTAAAAGCTTCTTTAAATTAAATACCTCTTAATAATATTTGCATAATTGAGGACAGAGATTTTGCGACCTCATTCGGGTTGATGCGTAAATAAAAATAAATAGCCTTTTATAATGGAGTCATTGAGAATGTGGAAGCGACTTTGTATAAACAGATAGACATTATGTGCTTTTGTGTTTCGTTATAATGTGTGTTTGAGAATTTTTGAAAAAGATTGGATAATGTTGAAGGTATCCTTATTATCATTATGGGAAATTAACGCAAATTTGTTTAGTTGTAAATGTTGGTTCAGATTTAAACATACAAAATTTTTTTAAATTATGGCGTCTGTTTTTCTGGCCTATCTCCTACATAATTTATTATTGCACGTATATTTATTACTAGCTGTGCCGCGCGGTTTCACCCGCATTGCTCCGCTCCTGTTGGTCTTAGGGTGATATAGCCTATAACTTAAGATAGATAAATGGTCTATCTAACACCGAAAGAATTTTTCAAATCGGACCAGTACCTAGTTCCTGAGATTAGCGCGTTCAAACAAACAAACTATTCAGCTTTATAATATTAGTATAATAGATAGCTAATACCGCAATCATTCAAACGACTTCCGCCTTCAGTTAGCTAAAAATATCAACAAGTCACATGCTAACACTAGGTAAAAACAATTATTGTACTATAAACATAAAAAATATAGGTACAAGCTACTTACAAAAATATGAGATTATCATAGGCTATAAAACGCATTATAATAAAGCGCAATTGCCAACAATTTATGAGATATTCCACCAACTCCACGTAGGATCCCATCCCGGGATCCCGGGGGATTCCGGGCTGACACCACGACCCGCTAATGTCAGTAACTAATGAGTAATTCCGGGGCATGTGTTTAGAAATTAATGACGCCATTTTAGAGTTTAATCACGTAGGAATTTATCAAGCAAATTAAAACATTTGTTTGAGATTCCCGTGTTGTGCTTTGAAATCTGGGATGTAATATGTGATTAACAATTTCACAAAAATGAATATACCATTAGGTATACAAACATTTAATAAGTTTTGAAGATTATCACTATCACTATCACTAAGTACATAGTATAAAACAAAGTCGCTTTTTCTGTCCCTATGTCCCTTTGTATGCTAAAATCTTTAAAACTACGCAACGGATTTTGATGCGGTTTTTTTTAATAGATAGAATGATTCAAGAGGAAGATTTTAGTATTTAATTTATTAGGTTTTATACAAAGCGGGCGAAGCCGCGGGCGGTAAGCTAGTTTACGATAAATGTAAAGAGTCATGCTTTTCATATAAAAAAACAGGAAAACAACACCATGATTACATACATAATATCAATTTAGTTTCATTTATTGAATATCTGCGAGTGACGCGTATCAAATTGCATCAGACGGGAAACTATATCAGTAAAGTGACGCGGATTACGGTTCTGACAGGATTGACAGACTGACTAACACGTAAAAATGTACATATTCAAAATAGCTTCTTAATACCAAACTAGGAAAAGCTTGTATTGATAAAAAAAACAACAACATTTAAATTGTAGGATCAGACGTTATTTTACAAATTCAAAAGATTGTTACTCTTTTACACAATAATAGCTATATAAGTAGTACCTAATACGAATAAAGAAAGATTACTCTTAAAGGCGGTTTTTATTAATATCCGTACATAGTAATTAGTGATAACTTACCACCAGTTTTTGCAAATTTCCAAAGTCTATTCTCGGCCAAATTATTAGAAAACTAGATTTCCGCCTGCGGCTTCGCCCGCGTTTTCAAAGGAAAACCCGCATAGTTCCCATTCCCGTGGGATTTCCGGGATAAAACCTATCCTATGTGTTAATCCAAGTTACCCTCTATATGTGTGCTAAATTTCATTGTAATCGGTTCAGTAGTTTATGCGTGAAAACCATACATACAAACCTTTCCTCTTTATGTTATTAGTATAGATACCTGTCCCTAAATGATTAGGTCTCTGTGCAATCTTTAATAATAATTTTGACCCTCTCGGCTTTAACAAGAGAGTTAATATTACACAATACGCAACAAAATCCTACAGTAGGTACAGCCACGGTATTGCGCTGTAAATCTCTGACCAATTACGATTATTATTTACGCAGTTAGTATTTTGGGGTTGCAATATAAGATAGGGCTGTCACTTGAAAAAATATTACGTCATAATATTTTTAGTTATTAATATTATTTTATAGAAGCTTATGGTTGCGAGATAATCATACATTGTTTTTATAATTGTAAATTTAATAGTTGATTGATGGTTGTTTTATATTTAAGAAGATTTTTTAAAATATGAATGATGATTAAACATTTTCAACAAAAGTACCTTTGATGAGTGTTTCAAGATAATAATTAATATGTATTACAGCTTAAATTACAATTGTACATTATGGTATTTCTATTATTAATAAATTAAAAGATTTAAATTATATGACGAAATAATTAATAAACTATGAAAATATGTATACCTATTACTGTATTACAGTATAAAAATATACTTATCCGTTTACATATGAAAATGAAAAAAAAGTATATTTTGACAGCCCTACATAAACCTACACAAGGGAATATCCCAGTTGGAAACGCACTCCGATCAGGATTTGGCCCTTAGCAACCGAACCACAGTGCAGACAACTCAGTAAGGTAACTAGGGCCGATCGACGAATTAAAAGCCTACACTTGCTTTGACTTTTTATTTTTAGTCAACTACGTTTTAAATTGCGTAAAATATTGAAATTTTTAACCAATTTCTAATCTGTTTCACATGAAACACAGCATGTCGTATTTGGTTTACTTCTGTTTCTAGTTGTACTGTGATCGAACCCTCTTTTGGGGCTATTTATCATATAAACCCCTACAAAAAGAATAACTGGTTTCGGTTTTAAGACATAAGGTTCAATTTCCAGTATCATCGGTCTTTTATCCATCGATTTTGGAATTAAAGCCGTATAAACATTGCATAGATATCATTTTCCTATGAACTATGTGTATGCAATTGATGTAATACCAATTTAGTTAACCCTCATCAAGCTAAATTAAACTCTAATCCAAGCAGATACAGTTCAAATTGCTCTGTCATTTAACAAGTGCATAGCAGGTATAAGGGTAGGGTAGATTTATGCGAGTTTTTGTGGACTTGACAAAAAAATGGGTTAAGTGTTTGTACTTGTTTTTATTTCGATGCATTAACACGTGTAAATGAATAAGTATAATAGGTATATTGTTTCTATTGAAATCTAAAAAATAAAAAATAAAAAATTAGATATAGTTTTTACTTTTTAATAATTATATATCTCCGAAATATATTAAAAATAATATCCTTGGAATATAAATTAATTAAGGGGTGCTTGGAATACATGAGGGTGCAAATTGGATTTAAACTGCTTGATGTAACACAATACGTTTTTATAATGAGCCATTTTTTACATGAAATATAATTTATGGCACTCAATTACGAATTTCTTTAACAAATAATATAAAAAGAGTTTTATATCGAACTAGGTTTCCGCCCGCGGCTTCGCCCGCTTTGTCTAAATTCTCCTCTTGAATCACACTATCTATTAAATAAACCGCATCAAAATCCGTTGCGTAGTTTTAAAGATTTAAGCATACATAGGGACATAGAGACAAAGAAAGCGACTTTGTTTTATACTATACAATATAGTGATATATGATTCTTTCCCTTCCCAAAGGGGAACATATTATATTATTATTATACCCATATTACATAATGTACCTTCACAAATTACTTCGCCTAAATTCGACTTCCATTGTTAACATTTGCATATAATACTCGGAACACTCACAATTATCTAACATCATTAAATTTAATAATACTTCTTTGTTTTAACCGATTTCATAAAATGATGGTATCATTTGCCTTTATGTAGAGATTTATACTTGCCATTGTTCTTAGTGTTATATTTTTGTTTTTAAAATTGATTCTTTGGAAATATGGTCAAAGTATAGTAAACTAACTGTACCCCCCGGTTTTACCCGCATTGCTCCGTTCATAGTAGTCTTAGCGTGATGATATATAGCCTATAGTCTTCCTCGATAAATAGACTGTCTAAAAGTGAAATAATTTTTCAAATCGAACGCTTGGTTCCTGAGATTAGCGCGTTCAAACAAACATTATTTTTGCAAGATCAACATAACATCAACATACAAGCAAACTATGCAATTCATTCTAATAATAGTTTTATTTGTTTCCTAACTTTCAGGTATAACTTATTTACATCCTTCCCTTTGATATAACAAAAAACTTAATGACGTCATAAGCCATATTTCAAGTTAAATGTGTAACCAACAGTTTGATAACTTACAAACTTTAACTTCGAACGACTTTTGTTACTATCAAAACCGTAAACATTTTGTGGGGAATAAAACAGGGACAAAGGTTTTGCTTTTGTTATTTTACTAGCTTCGACCCGCGGTTCTACTCATGGTACACAAATAAATGACCTTTGTGATAGTGTATATTATAATCTATCTGTATGCCAAATTACAAGTAGATACGATTAGCTGTATATGCGTGAAAGTAACATAGGTACATTAAGGGGAAGCTCCCTAAATTTTATGTGAATTTGCATTAATATTCTGAAACAGTCACACATACAATCAAAATGGAAATTTAGTATATGATTTATTGGGTCTTTTTCTTTCGATGTACAAGACAGAAACATAATTGTAACATTTTCGCTCGATTCATTTTTTATTCAAAAATGATGCCTTTTTTAAGGATTATTACATTTTTTTAAAGATTTACTTGGACTTTATGTCTAAAATAAATGTTAACAGTAAGAAAATAGAGTTTACTATCGAATCCCAAGATATTTTTTCTCTAGATCAATTATTACTTTAGTTATAAACGAAATAAGAATTGAGACTTACTTTTCGAGCTCGAACGCGATCAAAGAGCGCACGCGATATTCAACTTTATTAAGGCTGTATTAGCGTCTAGTACCGTAACCGGTCTCTCAGTGCCAGAAATGAGAAAGGGAGCCTCCTCTTAATCTAAAGCGAACTTAACCACTGAAACTCAAATATTTATTTATTCAATTCGACTCCTACTAGTAGCGCTTTTGAATCGTCATAACATATTTTTAACATTTACCACCGATTCGGAAAGCAGTACCTATCTATGCAGAATAACCGGCAAAAAATTCGAGAAACTCCGTTTATTTAGATTTATTACGTAAATCTCTGAATTTGGATAAATTTGACTAAACTATAGACGAAACTAAATACGAATTTTTGTAGATAAAAGAGGGACGGGCAAAGCCGCGGAAAGTTATGTGTTACTATAAAACGTCTCGTTACAAAACGATAAAAATCAAAGGTTTCGAAGTAATAAAAGTACAGGTAGTGGCAATAAAACCGATTTAATATCTATACAAAATATCACCCCGTACTGTCTGTTTTAAATTATTAATTTATAGTATATCCCTAGTTTTAATCGTCTACTATTATATTTTTATAGCCGATTTTATAGCACCAAATTAGGATCCCTGTTTGAGTTATAAGTTATAACTATACAGGGTGTCCCACTATTGGTATACTAAGCGCGAAGGGACTTGTAGTTTTGCAAACACTGATCACGTAAAAAAATACTTAAACAACAAAATTACGCCAAAAAATTTTTGCTTAAATTTTCCTCAAAATCCATGTTTTCGTCTAACTTCGCGCAGCCGGCATATACCTACCGCTTCGCTAATGTGAGCATTTTGTCTATGAAAACATAATCTTAAACGATAGCTCACTTGCGGGTGGCAAAGTTGAGCGGGTAGCTTGTTAGGGGTGTACACATAGAGTTTTAAGAATTCATCTATTTGTCAAAAAAATTCGTCTGGAATTTTATAAGTATTTTTTACGTACTCAGCGTATGCAAAACTATAACCTCCTTGGGGCTTAGTATACTGTTGCTGGGACATCCTGTATAGGGTACTATTAAAATATTGTAAATGAGAAGTACGAAAAAAGTTACATACTTACCTCTTAAATCTTTGAGTTTAATTTCGTAAAAAGGAAGTTATTTTCCCTTTTATCAACACCAGAAAAATTTCTGGTATTAAATATTAATATAAAGATAATATTTAAATATGGATATCTGCAATTCTGCAAAGAAAGAAGTTCTAATAAGACTTCTGAGTTATATAAAATATTTACTACAGTATAATATACTTACCTACTAAATGTGACAAAAAACAAAAACAACCTTTCTTAAGTCGGGTAATTAGTAATTACATAAATACTTACACGCTAATGCGATCAAGTCATTCAATATCTAAACAAAGTAAATCCTGTAAGTTCATAGCAATTTAAGAATTATCCACTGCGTAGTACCTTCCAAACTCCCTTTAAGGGGCGCCCTAATGACGTCACAACACCCCTGGCCCTGTAACAACATTAACTAAATATGCACTCTATTTATATACGTTTAAGATCTAATATCGTATAACTGATAAATTATATATGATTTCAGCTGTCACGGATGAATTCTACACATACCCGTGGCCCTGTCGCTGATGCGGCTTGACGGAACACAGTGGGGTTTTGGTCGGTAGGAATCCGACATAACCCACGGCCTCTTCCCCGGAGGCCGTGGGTATCTATGCAAGATTTCCCCACTAAAAAAAAAAAAAAAAAAAAAAAAGGAGGCTAAAAAGCTATGCTCTTTAAATTTGAATTTGTATAATATTTTAAATAATAACAGGGTTTTTGTTTTAATGTTATTTCGACCGAAAGCATGATTAGGCCTTATTAAGTATTCATTGACCATTAAAATTATTCGTTTTTGAACGAAATTTTAATTATAATGTGTGTATTTTGTGGTGTATTGGTGCAGTGGTTGATATTATCATTCTTCCGCCAGAAGGCACGGGTTCTATTACTGGTTTTATGATGAAAATGGTTTTTTCTAGTGTTACCTACAATAATAAATCGTATTTTAAAATATTTAAATATATATATTCATCATAAGAACAATGAAATGTGATTCAGATAATTTTAAGTCATCATAACTTTGTCTATTTACTATTCAAGAACTAGCTGTCGATGAATGGGCTATCTAAAACCGAAAGAATTTTTCAAATCGGACCAGCAGTTCCCGAGATTAGCGCGTTCAAACAAACAAACAAACTCTTCAGCTTTATAATTAGTAAAGATTATCATTTTAAAATCTTGTTGCATTTAAATATAATATTATGAACTCACATACAAAAAGTGACTATAATTTATTTTTACATTTCAAATCCAACCTTTAATACTGTTCTAGAATTATTTACTTAACATAACTTTTTATTCACTTAAACAGCAGTGCCGACAAAGTGATCATAAAAAATTACATAGGTACTTACTTAGTTATTATTTTAGCAGTAGTTTTTATAACAGTAATAAACTTATTACATCAGACTTTGTCTAATTCAAAGCGGATTTTTATGCAAGCTGTAATAAAAATATGAATCATACTGAAAGTTAGTATTTATGAAATTAGTACATTATTTTCATTACATTACAAGATTAAAAAAAAATTCAAAATAGGTGTTTTGTGAATAATATACATTTCCGATATAAATAATAAATAATTAATCCAAATAAATATCATAAATGAGAATCTGTCTGTCTGTGTCTAACACATTTTTTTTCTATAAAAATAGTTGAACCTAGGCTTTCAACTATTTTTATAGAAAAAAATAAATATACGAAATTTCGTTTATGCAATTTCACTTTTCAATTATGTACAAATAAATATTACAGTTTTGTAATATTTTCCATACCTATTCCAAAAAACTAGCGTGTGTGCCGAGGACACGTGTCAGAAGTGAAACTTCTTTGGATTCAAAGATACCAAAATCGCCGCCTTACTCCATGACGTGACGGAATAGCCATGACGCGACCTTGAAATATTACCTACTCACACCGCGCCGAAATAAGTTTCACTTAAATTTTTTATAACAATTATTAAATTCAATATAAATGAAAACTTGAAAAGTAATCTATTTCATTGCACTGTACTTCCTAGTTATAAATGTTAACCGATTTCTAAAAATAGGCATGCAGTCATTTACATTGAGATGAAATATAATAATGATATCACTCCAATACCTTTTCACGACGAAGGGCGGAACGAGAATTTATTCATATCATTTTAATTGTTTAACTATGTTTTACTGCGTGTCTGTTTGCTTTAAAAAACATTTTTGTGGGAAAAATGTAGGATAATAGGCTCAAAGCGCTGGAGCGAGATATAATCAATAAAAAAGTAGATTCCTTTCTTAAAATTTAATAGCTTAAAACTTGATGATATAATTGTTCAAATTTTATTTTTCCTCAACATTTTCATATCTTTTACAATGGCATAGTAGGTTGACTGTTCTTAGTTTGATACTGTTTCTAACCTGGTAGATCTTATTACACACATGCACAGAACTATATCACACATGCACTTTAATCTCTGTAATAAAAATTACATATTTACATAAACAAAACAGAACAGATTTCTTTCTAAATACATAAAACATTTATTGCTAATGCATACACATTCTGGTTTTGTAAAAGTTGCGAAAAAACGATGGCGCCATATTATCTCCTTTCAGTGATAACTGATTAGACGAATAAAACAAATAGAAAAAATACAGAAAAGAAATTAAATGAAAGTGCTAAATATGAATGTAATTGTGAGAGTGGAAACATGTTTCAACGATTTTTAATACTACACAAAAAAGAAAACAACAAATACTTATTCGTACTACTTTGGTGAGTCAAGTGTGTGACATTATTACGTATGAAACACTGAACGCATTTGGATGAATTTTTTAAATATGATAGGTAGATGAGATCTTGTAAAATAACTTTTAGATGGGAAAATAAGAAAGGCCACATGGGCACATACATATTATTAAAATGACGTTCGAATTGCGATACCTACATAAACATGTATTAAAATACATATATCTAATTAATATAGCAGTAAAATAATAAAGTTAGCACAAAGTTCTATATTTTAAGATTAAATTAAGATCACGCACAGACAAACAGACAATTCTCAACAGACAAGTCGTGACGATTGCAGTTATCATGATGTCAGTCTCGTGTGCTTTATGCTAATTAATTTATATGTAACATATCTCTTGTTTGACAGAACATACACAAATTAATTATTTACTACGGTAATCTGATCATTTATATAGCTTTAAATATATAAAGGATAGTTAAAAGTGTGACGTAATTTTGCTACACAAAACTACCTACGTTTGCAAGAATCGACTTTAAAAAAAAATGCACGCTGCTTCTACATTTCTACAACAACACATGTATAAATTTATTAATAACTAGCTTTCCGCCCGCGACTTCGTCCGCGTTTTCAAAGAAAAACCCGCATAGCTCCCGTTCCCGCGGGATTTACGGGATAAAACCTATCCTATGTATTAATCTAAGTTACCATCTGTATGTGTGCTAAATTTCGTTATAATCGGTTCAGTAGTATTTGCGTGAAAGGGTAACAAACATACACATACACATACACATCCATCCTCACAAACTTTCGCATTTATAATATTACTAGCTTACCGGCTACCGCCCGCGGCTTCGCCCGCTTTGTCTAAAACCTAATAAATTATATACTAAAACCTTCCTCTTGAATCACTCTATCTATTAAAAAAAACCGCATCAAAATCCGTTGCGTACTTTTAAAGATTTAAGCATACAAAGGGACATAGGGACATAGGGACAGAGAAAGCGACTTTGTTTTATACTATGTAGTGATAGTGAAGTAGGATAGGATTCGTAGGATATGGACAAAATTAAAATTCTTAATAGGCATGTATTCAGTATTATGCAAAAAAATTGCAAATGCTTTTTTTTAGAAAACAGGTTTTATTACAGAAAATAAAAAATCAACCTTGACTATTAACAGAATTTAGAATCATGTAATTCTTGAGTTATATTGTTATTTAACAGTTTCGCTCGCATAATAAAAAGCAATATAGAGAAGACCAACATACATAACAACATAAAAATTAAAAATCCAATGAAAATCTGTTTGGACATACTCAACCAAAAGCCCACTGCAAACAGAATTGACCCATAGAGTCAATAAAGAATGTCCACTGACGAAATAATATATTTTATCTGTAACCCTTTTTTCCATGGGTCGTGGGCCATAAACATTTATGGGACCAAGATAACGTCGTGGTTTAGATATACAAAAGTTTTTTATCATGCAATATGTATAAAAGATCTTCTGTATCAGGTATTTTAAAATACTTTTTTCTTTTATTTAAATTTTAAACCTCCATTTTAACAGAAGAGGAACAATTATTATGAATGCTTCTGTTTAATTTTAATCTCAGAATGTATTGCTCGCTTGTATTTATTTCTATTACATATGAATTGGCTTGCTTACATGTTATAAAATGTTAACTTGACGTTAAATAAATATAATTATTATTAGTTTTAGTTTACATATAATTTATGCATTGTAAGCACTTTGATTATGTTCATAAAACCGTTGTATGTATAAAAATGTAAGCCAGTTAAAAAAAAATGTATTATTTATAAATTAATTTGGTAATAGTTAAAATCGCAAATGTACCTATAAAATACGAAATCAATTATAAATTGTATGCATGATAAGTGTTTATATAGTCAAATAATTTACTGCGTTACTTATTTATTAAATTTTTTTATAGTTAAAAGAAACAACTGTTCAATTATATCGGTTTCAATGTCCTTGTGTGCATCACAAATCGATTGGTCACACTAGCGAGAGATACTAGCTTTCCACCCGGCTTCACCCGTCTTGTCTAAACCTTAACAAATTATGTGCTAAAACCACGGATTACTAAATAGTTACTAAGTAATTTAAACCTTCTTCGAGAACGCTATCCATTTGTGAAAACGGATTGACAATCGGTGCAGCAGTTTTGAGTTCATAACGAACAGACAGACGTTTTATAATATTATGTAGAGATAAACTACGATAACATGGCGCGCCCCTCCAAAATTCAAA
>CAJQZM010023354.1:0-10825 GCA_907164665.1 Colias nastes | reverse complement strand
GCCCTGGGCACTGGCCCCCTGTGCCCCTATGGTAAAGACGGTAATGGAAATACTGCGCTTTATATTCAAGAAAAAACTCATAAAATAGTCTATAACATTTTACAATCACCAAGAGAAACATACTCAAAGATAAAATTCGTTAGATTTAATTAATTCAGTTCTTTCAGTCCAGTGTTATCTTAGGTATTGAATACGAAATGATTTTCAGTTGAATAGAGCGCCCCGCCCCGTAATCTTTGAGTCGGCGCGACACCGCTCCCAACTTAATTACACTCATCCGTTAATTAAGAAAGTTGTTCTTTACAATCTCAGCTATTCTACACTTCGACACATTGAAATTTAATTAAGTTTCTTTGCAATTGATCAATGGTATTCCCTGTGGCTCATTGGTCAAATAACATCTGCCAAGTGGTATTGAAATCGGGAAGAAATCGGCAACTGCAGAATACCTTATAGGAACCTGAATTATTACATGAGGTTTTAAGAGTGCTTAGACGTGGAGGTAAGTATAAATTGGCCTTATTTGAAGAATTAAAAACCAGCGAAACATAGTCTGTAACTATTCAAAATTCAATACCTACTGGTAGATTATATTTCTTCAAAAATTTGTATCTAACGGACAATGAACATCAAATAGATCATATAATTTTAGATTAAGAATTTACTACACCCGAATAAAACAATATTATATCATACTGTTAACATTAAACATACTTACAACCGTATACCTTTACCGTATACGGTATAAGCGCGTGACACAATTAGTTTTGAAGTATGCTTAATTCTCACTTTGAAAGCGTAGGTACCTAATGTATTTCTAGCTAACGTGAGTTTTTGATTTTCACACTTATTTTTTATAAAATGTATATTTACGATAAAACGCTAATGCACTCGGTCTCTGCTTAGTGAGATCCATTAGCTGTGTATTTCGATGGTAACAAATAACCAGGTAAAGTTAAGTTTATATTTTTTAATTCATAATGTTTTGCTTCAATTGATATTATTTATATCTAACTAGCAAACCGGGTGAACTCCGTTTCGCCACCAGAGACACATTTTCTTTGCTATAAACCTCACGGAGCCCGAGACCTTTCCAACGAATGCAAAACCGTGGAAATCGGTTTGTGCGTTCTGGAGTTATAGCGTCAGGAAGGAAAACCCGACTTATTTTTATATTGTAGATTTCTAAAGAATATATCTCGACCTGAGACGCATTAGGTCTGATGTGGAATTTTACAAGTTTAGAGGAGAGCCAAAAGAAAAATATTGACACAATCGTGTCAAAACTTTTGTTCATTATCGAATAGGCTTACAGAAATAGTATAATATTTTAGATAAGTCATCTACCTTTGTATCAGTATAGTAATAAAACCAATCACAGTAATATAAAAATATTTTATTTTTCAAAAACAATTTTTTCAGTGACATCCAACCTTATGCTTGTACACAGTTATTAAACGACGAATGCTTTTAATTATATTTACTGATACAACTTTATGCCTGCAATTTTTTAGTAAATTCTATTCGTATTTTAAGCTCTAATAAAAGATGTAACGTTATGATTGGCTAAAAATGGAAATTTAGTTACGTCCGATCTTATCATGTACCTATTTATGTGGCATTTAAATGAATTTATTATTAAGTACATAAGGTCGTAATTAACAAAATAAAATAAAAAAACTTAAACATTATGACTTTCAAACTCAAACTCAAACATTTATTTATTCAATTAGACTTCTTCGAGAAGCACTTTTGAAACGTCAATACATACTTATTTTTAACATTTACCACCGATTCGGAAAGCAGTATCTATGGAGAAGAATCGGCAAGAAACTCCATAGTTGCTCTTTTAAATCATTTCAGTATTACAATTTAATTTTACAAAATATGTAAGTAACACTGTATATTATCATAATATGCCAAAGAACTGTCCTGTGGTTTTTACGCGACAACCCTCCATGGGTTTTTATCTTCCATATATTCCTTAATGCTGTAATAGGCTCTCTGAACTAATACGTTTTTTACATAATTTTTAAATTTAGCACTACTAAACTCTTTAATACTACAACTTTTTCAAACTTGTTATTTAAACTAAAAAACTAAAAAAGAATGGAAACAAACAAATTAAATCCACTTCAGGAAAATCTGCCTGACTCTCAGAATGTTTTAATTTTTTATAAGTAATAGGTGTGAAATTCCTGTGGAATCCACTGTAAAAGACTCATCAAATCATTGTATTTCGCCGTTGATATGGGCTTTTCAGTTTGACTTACACTAGGTAAATATTCAGGGAACTGAATTCGCTTAGAAGCATTTCGGATGAAAGATATTTCGGTAAAATCTTCTTCAAATGTATTCTTATAAAATAACTTTCCGGGCTGGTCTTGTTTAACCTGAAGCCAAACACATTCTGAAATTTTAAAATCTTTACCATCTTTATTCTTCTTTCTGAAAACAAAAGGACCATTTTTCTTATATAAAGACGTAACGTCTTTAAAATTATGAAGCTGCATATCATAGACGTTAAATCACCTTCAAACACCTCGATAGAACTAAGACTTTTTCTGGCGAACCACTGACGTAGCTGCCATCTGAAAGATCTTCATGTGGTTCGTAAGTCTTGTCTTTAACGCTATCATCACTATCATAATCGGAAAATTTTTGGCCAGGCTCTGTAACACAATAACATTACTTTACGTAAGCACAACCAATATTTTCAACATAACTTAAGTAAATGAAATGAAAATATTTGTTTTTTAGTTCTGTAGGCATTGTGTTAGTAAATAGTAAATACAGTTAGTTATTATACTGGAAGCCGAATCCAACATGTTGGAAGAAAAGCTAGACAGATTGATTGGTTACATTCATAAAACAAGATGTAGTAGGTAAGTAAAAGTATCTACCTAAACAATCACTTTCAAATATAGGTACGCGCATTGACTTCATGTTTTGTCTTCTCGTGACAATAACTTGGCCCTGCAATTGGATTCTCGTACACATTTCGTATGTCGTCCTCTGATAAAACAAAACAATTTAATTATAATTTATACCGATTTACTTCTTCAACAAGTAGAAATGTATGAAATTAACTTACCGGGCACTAAAGCACCTGTATCGCTAGCTTTAGCTTCATTACTACGGGAATTAATCAAATTTCGAAGATTGACTAGTTTGCGTCGTTTATTGAGTAATTGGGTGAACATAACATCCTGCAAAAAAAACGTATATAACCTAAATTCACAAAATAACTTACTATTTAAATGAGTACTTACTATAACCGATAAAATATCAATAATGCACACCAAAGGACTTGACGATATAAAATCTGTAGATACCTATTTATAGGTTTTGTACTCACCTGATCTTCGCCATCCATTGCTTAGTACTTAAAAATCCTTGAATAGTCACCACTAATTCACCCACAAGCAATTAAATAATTAATCAGAAGTAATAATTCGGCACAATATTAACAACTCGTGCGCGAGTAACAAGACTTATTAATGGTCTAAGATCCAAATATAAGTCGAAATGCAACGGCGTGATAATAGAATGAGACCAATTTTATAATAAATTTAGTGTATTAAAAAATGTATTAAAAATGGGTTGACTGGGAAAATACTGGACAGGACATTTTTAATGAATTTAAAAAAAAAAAACATTTTTTTTTTAATTAATTGCAGTATCAACATTATAAAAAAAAAAATTATAATAGACTTAAAGTATGAAACCTACAGAATGTGCAGTCATAGTCGTTTTCTAATATTTACCGGGACAAACGGCTAGGTTGGCAGGTATTAAACAGGTATGTCGGTACCAGTTACTTTCACTTGATAGGATGATGAAAAAAAAATATGTCAGCGCTGTTTTATTACAAAATTGTTTTATTATCTCGAAACTGCAATTAATAAAAAATGAAAATAATAGATTTTTTAATAATTAATAAAAAATATCCTGTCCAGGATTTTCCCAGTCAACCCATTTTTAATACATTTTTTAATACACTAAATTTATTATAAAATTGGTCTCATTCTATTATCACGCCGTTGCATTTCGACTTATATTCGGATCTTAGACCATAACGGTCTGTGCTTGTAACCAGAACGCACGCGCCACGCGTTCGGTGCTATGTCACAGATTAGAGAATAGTGCTATGTGCTGATAGGTCAAACCATTGTGGCGCCAAAAACGGCCGAGTGACCGGCCAAAATGTCCGATGTCATTCTATCGCGTCGGTGTGCGGTCACAAAGTCAATGGAATAGTGTTTCTTCTTCACATAGGCATTTTTGTACAACGATAAAGTAGCACTTTTTAAAGGCATAAGGACTAATTATGTTTGTAGACCTTAACCAAACAAATAAAATTCGGGGCATAACACTATATCTCAAGGTACGACATCCTGAATATTTAATTTCAAGAAGCATAAAGTTCTATCTGACATTACGTATTATTTTTGCCAACAATCCTTGTAGGATAAAGTCGAATGACAAAATTGTCCCTTCGTTACGAATAATATAATTTAAAAGCATAAAAGCTGAAGTCAATATTCGACTTTCTAATTAAACCAAAATTTTAAGCATAAATACTGTACTTGCTATTAAGCCTTATTCCACAATATAAATTTGGAAATTCGAGAGATTCGACCTTATGCTTTTGTATTATTATCAGAACAAAAAGAGCTAGAAATATGATTGTTATATGCATAGAAAGAGCGCGAGATACTGGTTTCAGTTGACCATTAAAGATATTTTACTCTGATGTCGACATTCGACCTTATGCATCTCAGGTCGAGATATATTTATATAGAAAAACCTTTTGACCTATTATATCAGATCACAGTCCATAGGATTAGAATCGTGGAAATGCTTTAGCTGATAATGTTGTTTCTAAAGTAGTCCGTTGAATCGAAATAAAGTTAAGAGCTGTTCGTAAGGCACTCTGTAACCTAGACACATCCAAGTCAAGTGGGCCGGATGCAATCCCTGCTGTAGTGCTCAAAACGTGTGCTCCCGAGCTTACTCCAGTGTTAGCGCGCCTATTTCGACATTCCTACACAAAAGCAGTAGTGCCGAATTCATGGAAAATCGCTTTTGTTCACCCGATTCCTAAGAAGGGCGATAGATCTGATCCGACAAACTACAGACCCATTGCCATAACCTCCTTACTCTCCAAAATAATGGAAAGCATTATCAACAGCCAGCTCTTGGGTTATCTAGAGAAAGACCAGCTATTGAGTGATCGCCAATATGGTTTTCGCAACGGTCGTTCAGCCAGCGATCTCTTGATCTATTTAACCCATAAATGGGCGGAGGCTGTCGAGAGTAAGGGGGAGGCCCTGGCTGTAAGTTTGGATGTCGCCAAAGCTTTTGATCGGGTCTGGCACAAGGCGCTCATCTCCAAGCTCCCCTCCTACGGACTTCCTTCGGGACTTTGTAACTGGGTTACCAGCTTCCTCTCAGGCAGAAGCATAGAGGTCGTTATCGACGGTTTTCGATCTGCTTCTTTGCCTCTTAATGCCGGTGTCCCTCAAGGCTGTGTGCTATCCCCCACGCTGTTCCTCCTGCACATTAACGACATGTTGCAAATATGCAACATACACTGTTATGCGGACGACAGTACGGGGGATGCCTGTTACTCCGGCCATTCACAAGTCTCTAGGACATACGTGGAGGAATGTCGAAATAAACTTGTGAATACTATCGAAACTACGTTAGATCAAGTTTCTGAATGGGGAAGGCTCAATTTAGTTGAGTTTAATCCCAAAAAAACACAAGTCTGCGTATTTTCTACTAAAAAGTCCCCATTTCTTGTTTCTCCTCGGTTTCAGAACACTCCCCTTAATATCTCACCGAGCATTGCAATCCTGGGTGTCCAAATATCGAGTGACGTTCAATTTCGAGGCCATCTAGAAGACAAAGCCAAACTAGCTTCTAAAAAATTGGGTGTGCTCAGCAGATCTAGGAAGTATTTCAAACCAGCTCATCTACTCCTTTTGTACAAGGCACAGGTTCGTCCACACCTGGAATACTGCTCCCATCTGTTTGCTGGCGCCCCAAAATACCAACTTCTTCCTCTAGACCGTATTGAACGTCGGGCAACTCGAATAATTGACAACCCTAAAATCTCCGACAAGCTTGATCCGCTCTCGCTCAGAAGAGATTTAGCATCGCTCTGTGTTTTCTATAGAATTTATTATGGGGAGTGTTCTGAGGAACTCTTCAGTCTAATCCCACCCGCTCAATTCCACTACCGCACCTCCCGCCAGAAAAATAAGTTCCACCCTCACCACCTCGATTGCTGGCGGAGTTCCACAGTGCGTTTTACACGAAACTTTCTCCCGCGAACTGTGAAGCTCTGGAACGACCTACCAACGGCGGTATTCCCGAGTTCTTACAACATGGAGACTTTCAAAAAGAGTGCCTTTAAGTACCTGAAAAACCGGCAGTAATGTAAATAAATTCCCGTGATATCCCTCTCTTTCCTTTTTGAGGACAGCAACACATCCTCTTCCCAGTGGAGTGGATGCTTATGGGCGGCGCGTTTCGCTTAACACCAGGCGACGCGTCTGCTCGTTTGCTATCCTATTACATAAAAAAAAAAGAAAAAAAAAAAAAAGAGTCCTAATACAAAATTGCGCTGGACGAAAGCTAGTATTTTTACGTTTGAACGCGATCATCGTGTAGTCGAGTAGCAAAGGCTGAAAGCGCTCAAAGTGGAAACATTATAGGACCTTATTATCTCGGTATCGTCTACTCCACCAATTGTCCGTATTTATGCAAAATGGAACCACTCGACAAATTTGCTTTTTTTGGTTTCTTGAAGAATACTCATTTAAAAGTGGTCTAAATTCTTATACAAACAAGAACCACATGATTTTTACCTTGGAAACAAGGTATACTAAAAGCAGAAAGGAACCACCAGCAACAACGAATAATACATATGAAACAAAACCGAACCACAGCACCACGGGACTGCTTTGTTCAAACAAATAAACGATATTACTATCATGTCATTTTATACAAAACAGATCCGCACATACTTGGTACCATTATACATTACACATATTTCTATTAATAACAATTATTTTTAATACACAAAATGGAACCAGGTTTCTGTGGTATGGTTTTGCGTAAAATAAATTCATAATTTAATTTTAATTTTTTATTGCAAAATAAAACCACAAGCATTCGGTTCTATCATGCATAAATAAATATTGTAAAACATCCTGAAACCCATCATCGCTATACGGTACCAAATGCCTTGACTTGTGCACAATGCTTCTCATCTTTAAACAACGTACATATTTCATTACGTCTTAAATAGCTCAAAGTGCAAAACTCCAATTTTTAAAGTAAAACGTCGAACATCTGTCAATATAGGTGACATTCAGCGAAGTACAATTTCGAATACGTGACGTTTTTTTTCTCCGCGAAGTAAGTTCTATTGTTTTTGTTAATTACCTTTAAAATTAAATGTGAAAATGTTTAGTAATAAATAAATAAGGAAGCAATTGGTAAGAAAAGCATTGGAGACGAACACCGAAGATAATAATGAAGATACAACGGGTAAGTAGTTTTATTTAATGCATTTAAGTACTTATTGAATCTATGAGATGCAGGTACGCTTTATCCACTTTTGATTCATTCCCGATTGTGGAGTGATTTTAAAAAGATAGTTCATTAATTAGTAAGTACAAGAGGAATCCTGTGTGGATTTACGTATTTTAACGACACTGTTGTTGTTCACGAAGGCGAGTCGAATTATTAAGAGTCATTTTGTTACGATTCATCTGTCATTGTGAGATGAAACTACTAAACCCTGTTTTAAAAACAACTGTCGATGAATTAGCCCGCGAAATTCAAAATTTTAACAAGTTTATTTAATTTTTTGCTAGGTTTGGTCACTGTTGCGTGTGATTTTTAGGGTTCCGTACCCAAAGGGAAAACGAGACCCTATTACTAAGACTCCGCTGTCCGTCTGTCTGTCTGTCCCTCTGTCTCATGAACTGTGATAGTTAGACAGTCGAAATTTTCATAGATGATGTATTTCTGATGCCGCTGTAACAATAAATACTAAAAAAAACAGAATAAAATAAATATTTAAGAGGCTCCCATACAATAAACCGTGATTTTTTTGCCGTTTTTATAGATAATGGTACGGAACTCTTCGTTGCGCGAGTCCGACTCGCACTTAGCCAGTTTTTTGTACATGGCGCATGTACCTACAACATACTTAGTCGTCTAGTAGCGACACGGCTTTATAAGAACTAATAATATTTTGCTGTCGCCATATATCTACATATAAAAGCCACGCGGCTTTATTGTTTTGATTTAAAGCTTTTTTCTTTTTATTACAGAAGATAACGAAGAACCTTATACGTCGATGCCTCTGGAGAAGCTTTCTTCACCTTCAAGCGATATTCAGGCCATATTACATCTCATTCCACAATATGCACAGAGTTTTTATAACAATCTTATTAGTGATGATGCAATAGAAGACCACATAGATGGACTAGACACGGTGGATTTCGAAATCCAATTTGATGATAACGTCGAATAAACGTCCTCTATAAGTATTATTTTATATATCTTTTCAATTAAAGCTTTATTACGATATTATAAATACATAGTTTCATTTATATCATTAAATCCCTGGGTTGTGGTTCTTTTTTGTATAAGAGAAAACCTATCAATTGATAAATGTTAAAAGGAACCACATGCACATTTTCTTAATTATCTAGAAAGTTTAAGAGTATTCAGAACAAATTTATATACACATACTTAAATAAGTAATTTATCAATGAATTTAAATAAAATAAATATGAATTTTACTTCATCTAACAGAGCTGCAAATGTTTTTGTAAATCCTTTGATATCTCAGAAGTGCGTGTTTGCTGGGTGGTTCCTTTTTGCTTAAATACGGACAATTCTAATCTAGTATCGTGGGCTTCCCGACTACTACGCGCGGGAAAAACGTACTTTAGTAATTTTGTGTCTGACGGAGCAGCGCAACACGTCCTACTCCCTAAAGCGCGGAGCGCGGTCTGCCGTAACAGCGTTTGCGCTCCCGTATATAATCGAAAATTCTAGAGAACTTTAAAATAAGTATTCCATTACTTTCATTAATCATATAATATGTATTTTTTTTATTGCAAATTTTTAAGCATAAATCTATCATTTAAAGTGTATTTTTTATTTATTTTTTACTCTGTTGTATGTTTTAGAAATTCGACGCCAAATACACATAAAATTTCATCAAAGTAAGGCTATTTTAACTTAGATTTTCTTTGAATTTTTGAATAAAAGTACTTAAATTGCCTCGAACATATTTTAGGATGTCTCAGTGTCTTTACTGTTGTATATTTTATATGAAAACTTCTTCTTTTAAATTCCGTGTAAACTACAAAGACACGAACGTCCCGCATGGAAAAATTGAAACACGCCTCAGGTTATTGGCTATTAAACAAACTGGACAATGAATATCAATAAATTGTCTCGAACATATTTTAGATATTGAATGAATCTTTAATTTAAGATAATAAAACACATTGTTACTAATTTAGTTTTGTTAAACGAGCGCCTAAAGAATTACAGAAACAAGTCAAAATCACTCTAAAATCGATATGGACTCTTAAAACATAAGGAAAAAAAACACACATGTTATTTTTATTAAAATTATATTGTCGCATGATATTAAAAATGTTTAAGTACCTATAGTATAAAATGTGGAAACGCTTTATTACAAAGAGAACCTTAGAAATGCAATGAAAGGCGAGACTGGAAGTAAACATATACTTCTTGATTCAACGCCACCATTTCACAAAATAATATCATTAAAATACAGTAAAAACTACAAGTCAACACTATTTATTTTTCAAGAGAATGCAGAGTTTAAAATGTTTTGAATATTCTATGCAGTAAACCTCGGTTTAAAACGATTCAGGAGCGAGTATATTTTCAGACGGCTACAACATAGGTTGTTTTTTATAAACCGCACGCAGATGTGTTTAAAATCCTCGCATTTGTTTGAAAAAGTCAAATATAAAGCATTCCGAATTGTAGCCAGGTTCTCAAGGGAAGCATAAAAAGAATGTTATATGGAGTTCAGCTGGCGTTAGGTACCATCATTACGGTGAATATGCGAAATTCTAACTCGATTATTTTTAACAATAACCCATTGAACCTATTTGATGCTTTATTATTAATGTAGATACCTGCCTATATACATTATATATCTCACCTAATACTAGAATAACACATAAGCTGTAAAAATATTTGCTTTTGACCGCGGATTTGTCCACAGATGAAACCGAACGGCACAGTTTATTCGTTCATTAAATTGTACTCAAATTGAATCAAATAATATGATAATAATTTACTTATAATTTATTATTAATAAATAATTTATATTCTGAATTCTCTGAATACCTACACTGGCAAATTGAAATATTCCAAAGTCGTCATGAAAAATTCCATCAGCGGTTACATAAATGAGGTTCGGACTTTGAATAAGCTTTGCGCCTAGAAATGTTTTGTGAATAAATATTTGATTGGCTATTCAACATTAATTAAATCATTTCAGTTACGAAAATTTTGAAACTAATTTATTAAAATTATTTTGTTTGATGGACCGCTAATTTTATGTTTGTTTAGAAAAGAACAATAAACTTTCGAGTTTTGATTATTAATTACGCTTTATAATTTTATTAGACACTCGTTACTTGCTTTTCATTTTTTTATCTGTATTTTTGATTTGAAACAGGAAACGGGAAATTTTGTAGAAGAATATTTTAGTTTGATTGCATGCGCTTGAAAATTTATGAACACA
>CAJQZM010023353.1:0-10558 GCA_907164665.1 Colias nastes | reverse complement strand
CCAGTGACAGCCACATGGTCGCCGGGCTGAGCACGGCGGGTTGTTTCGCCGCGGCAGTAGACAGATAGCTGGCGGGGGATGTGGCCCACTGGCACTTGGTCTGTCTGTAAATTGAAAAATTTCGTTTTAAATAGTTGTTTGGTGATGATGTCATCTAATAATTTATGATTTTAAAATGTTTTCAGTCTTTGATAAAACTTTTTTTTTAATTATACAATTTGGGCTTTGCCTATTTGTACATGTAATTAACTTAAAACATCATAGAAGTTTTGTGACTAATAGTCAAAGTTAAGTTCAAGTCAAGTTCAAGTCCCTTTTTTTTATAATTTTTTTTAATGTTTCAATAAATATTATTCAACAGTCAAGGCTCTAAAAACTATAATTTCAATTATCTACAACATCTATAGCATATATCACTCACATGCTCTTGAATTTTCAATTCCTGAAACTTCTGAAACCTAGATCCCCTAGTCTGTAAGTGTAGTTGTCCAGCGGTTTTGTTCAGCCGACACTCATCAGCAGTACATGCTGGTGGTGGAGTGAACTGCAGTGCTCGTACTGGCTGGTACGTTTCCGCACCACAGGCACTGCATGAGTATGTCGCTACTATGAGGAGGGGCTTCACGTCAGTGCATCTTGTCACAATACCTGGAATTTTAGAAATATTTAAAAGAAATTTAAGGCTAAAGATGATGATAACTTGGACAGCATGTTGTTAATTGACTTTGTATGACAATAGTGTGGTATGATATAATATGTAGTAAATTGGGATATTATTGTTTAACATTTAAGTTTAAATTATATGCATTATGTCATAATTAAAGATGTCTTAACTGTGAGAACTATCACTAAAATAAATATGTAAAATAGTTATTATTGACAATATCATACCTCTTACAGTGACTAATTTGCCAATATGTTCAGCTTTTACTTCTCTGATTGGTACTGATTTTGATGTAGATAAATCCTTGAAGTATACTTCACTAGAAATTAAACATTTCATACATTAAAAAGCATTAACAAAGTATAAAAACAATAAATAATAAATAGATTAATGAGATTTAATGTTAAGAAAAATTTAGCAAAGGAAAAAGTTAAACTTACAATCGTCTTATTAGCTCTGGTGGGTATCTATTTCTGGGATCCCTCATTTCACCAGGGATTCTGTGGTTTCTGGATTCTAACATTATTCTGTGCTCTATATACACATCCAGAGAATCTTTGGCTTCAACCTAAAATGTTATTTTATACAAATTTGCTCCAAAATAAAAATAAAATATAATTACTGTTAATAATTCTTACCTCTCTTTGTTTATAATCTGGTAGCATGTCATAAACTACATCAGAAACCATATTTGTGTAACGCCTAGTATTTTTGATTACAGCTTCGCAAAGCTCTTCATTCATTTCATATAAATCATCCAAATCAACCACAAATGCTATCTATAAAATAAACATAGGGAAATGTTGAGGTTGCAAATAAAAAATTGTTTATACCCTAACCTAAAATGATACAAACATACCTGCTCCCTATGCGCTACTTTAGTCAGCTGCTCAGAGTATTTAAAAAACTTGTTGCCCTCATCATCGGTTTGACAAAAGTCGATAAAGAAGTTTTTAAAGGACTCTGAAAGAAAAAAGGAAGTATAAATAAATGTGTAATGTTTATTAAGTCTTCATTCAGTATAAATTGTATTGTATTCACCTTTATCAGCAGTATAATCTCGCATAGCCATTTTTCTAGGTTTTATTTAACTTAGATCGCAACAACACACAAAGAAATTCTAAATATTTAGGGAATCAAACACAACATTAATCCCAACTTTGACAATTGACACATTGACAAACTTTTTGGCGCGAAACAATTACGCCAAGTGCCAAGTGCCAACCACAGAGACAGAGCAAGTAATATAGGTGCCAACTGCCAGAAACATGGGATCGGACCAAGAAGCTTATAATCTAATACACTGGAGATTGCACTATGACCATTAACTTGTAACAAGAAAATATGACCTAGAATGACGTCAGTCATGTTTTTTGTCTCTTTCTGTGGAGTGACCACGCTGGTTTGTAAATTCAGGATTTTTCAAAATAGAAAAAACTAAAAATCATGGTCTATAAATAATAACGACATATATTTTTAACAGTATTTATATTATAATATTACTGGTCATACTTTATAGGTACATACAATTTTAATTGGTATAGAATGATAGTTTTAAATAACTTTTGGCTACAAAGCTTGGATATGAACCGATATATAGCATTAACATCCTTTGTAAATAGAGGAAAGTTGTGTTTTGCATCAGATGCTGTTTACCAAACTGTAAGCTACTCAGATCTTCTTTTTAAACGCGTTGCTTCGACGGGTCAATTTCAAGCCAAAATCATCAAAGAAAAACTATTTATAGCAGCCTTGCACAAATTTCAGCTAACTTTACAAAGTTTATTTTTCAAAAGGTATTTTTTCTGGGTCGTAATCCTCAGTAATTTTACCCTTGATGGGCACATATATTTCTTTTTATTTTACTTTTTGGAAAGCTGAAATACGTAAAACAAAAAAAAATATGAGGTAAGTTAAAAAAGTATAAATTTCAATGTAAAAACGAACAATCTTATAACTACATGTGAGTGCAATACCGATGTCGTGTGTTGTTTCATTACTAGTAACAATCTTTAAAATGGTGTTGTAAATTTTCATCATAATATTGTTATTACAAAATATTCTCTTCGCTATCCATAAAAACTCGTCATCATGGTTACCTTACTTGTTAAATTTGTTTATTGAAAACTTGTTGAAAAATGATAAAGGGAAATAACAAATTTAACATGACTGCTTACTAAAATGATGCTAAATTAGACAATTTTTGCCATTGAAATGATTCTAAACAGGTAAATGCAGGAGTAATGAGGAATATTGTAAATAACGTAAATATACACTTGCCTGTGAAATTCTATGCCAGAATTTGGTGTCCAAACACTTCTGCAATTTTGCACAATACAATGCATTCTTTATATTCGGAAAATATTCATTAAATAAGCAACAATATTAACTTAAATATTCGAAGCGACGCAATTTTTTTGACACACATGCCATATTGACAAAGTGAGAGTTGCTACAATTTTATTATGGTGACTACCCATAATCAGGGAGTATCGCTTTTTAATAATTGGTTCAGATACTTATTTTATTTAGCATAAATAATAATTGTCTCATCCAACAATGCTTCTGAATGACGTTATTGGCAATTTATCAACAAACTCATATACAAAAACTAACCTTTTGCACAGAATATTACAGCATACATAGTAGCCTTGGGAAAACTTCGTATTAACAGTGGCAATACCAAGTTAGGTGTGAAAGTGATAAAAAACATGAACTGGGCAATATTTTCTTGTTACACGTCAATGTTCATACCGAAATCTCCAGTGTATTAGATATAAGCTTCTTGGATCGGACCAAGTTACTCTATGGATCGGACAGCTGCTCAAAAAATATATTCGTTACTTTTACCGGCGCTGCCAACATTAATAACAAGATTTTTAAAAATTCCTACCACAGAACATTAAAAACAAATAGAAGTGCTATAATGTCATAATTACTCAGTGTCGCCAAACCCACACATTTAAACCGATAGTTATACAGTACACTACAAGTAATCTATGCCTTTGATTGGACAGCTTAATTTGAGTAAAAACTGACTTAGGTTATAAATTCAGCATTTCAATATGTACACTAACGCACCATGTTACGGTTTATTTTAGTATAACATCCCTAGGTATATTAGCTGTTTTGTTTCTCATTGCACAGAAATTCCAAATTCGAAAACATTCAGCTACTCCACAACAGAGGGCGTTAGTTTTCGATAGATATAACTTTGAACCTCAACACATAGAGATAAGGTTGAAATTTGTGTCACTCAACATTAATGACATTAACTTGATATTTATCTGATGCTATGCCCTGAGGGATGTCAGCCTTGTTATCGATAATTCACAAATAAATATTTTTTGTGTATTTTTTTTTCTTTCTATTATATGAGTATAGTATAATGTGTCACATTTTGGAGTATGTTTATTACTACTAAGTACGTCTTTTTATATTATTATTATTAAATAAAAAACGGAATAGAATAGTATTAATCTATATTTACAAAATACAAACAGAAAATATGCATTATTTTAAATCTTGGAACTGCCGTAGGTTTGCTGTATCGGTGGCCTTTGTTAGACCGCTTAGTGCTGTTCGGCATCCAGTTAACTCGTCACGTTGCATTTATCCATTTCTCTTTTAAATTAGCCTCTTTGGGAAATCTATAAATAAATTGGACAAATGAAAGCTAAGGAAAAATAAAATAAAATTTAATATTTATAATGTTTGTCTTTTCTAAAGTATCGATACTGTCGATATGCGCCACAAGCATCACTAAAGCGACATTCGTTTGTTTATTGCAATAATATTCCAGAAAGTCTTGTTTGCTGTTCAATCTATAATAGTACTAATTTCTTACGGATTAAGGTTCATTTTGTCTAGATATTTGTATACAATTTTGACAAATTACAAGCGAAGTTATAACATAAAATATTATATGTAAAATAAATAAAAATAAGACTTGCCGATGGTATGAAATGCCTCCATTGCTGATATTATTTCGTCTGCTATCATTTTTGCACTCTAATACCGAACAACACGTCCTAATTAATGAATAAATATGGAAAAAAGGTTTGACAGCTGACAACCGACCCGAATATTTTTCTGCGCACAACTGAGAGCAAGTTAGGTGATCTTACCTTACAAGTGACACGTGGGCCACGCCCACATCACACTTCTATCTACTTTACTGTTCTGTGATTCCTACGCTTTGTTATTGTATAATACACACATATTTCCGTATAATTCATAGCTTTATCTTTTTTTTTCTTAAATAAATTTAATATCTGATTTGAAACTCACAGTTGCACAAATCTAATAACAAGAATTTTATCTTCAAATTAGGTAATGGAATCCCACTTCATGAAAAATTTACGTCCAATATTATATTAATACATATACAACAAGTTCCGTATTTTCATAATTCTATTTATTTATTTTTTATTTTCGAAAAATCTCAAGATTTTAATTTATGGCAATCGTTAAGTCATAACGTCAATATTTGGCGCCAATTTAAAACGTCAAAGTGACAATAAACTTGGGAACTTGGATTTGTACAAAAGAAGTAAATTTAAAATTGAGATGTATTTCGTGTTTTTACATAAATAATTTGTTTACATAATTCTTTGAAATGGCAGACTCCTTAGGTACGTTGAAGATTAAGAGATTCATAGTGAAGGAAAGTTATTTTATTTGGTATTTATGAAGTTCCTGATTTGTTTACAGCTGGGTCAAGAGCAAAACGCCAGAAAGTAGATAAGCATGGGCGAATGTCAGCGTTTGAAAAGCTGAAGAACCTAAAGAATAAAGGAACAAAGCATAAATATGATGTAGATGAACTTGAAAATGTTTATGATACGGTTGACGAGCGGGAGTACAGCGAACGTGTGTTGCAAAGGCAGGAAGAAGATTGGATTGAAGATGGTGACTATACATATTTATCTGCTAATTATAAATCTTATTCCAAGTCTAAATATTCCTGGATATCATTTTTTTAATAGTCATGTTATAACAGCTTGTAATAACCTAACACATTACTTTTAGACGGTACTGGTTATGTGGAAGATGGACGGGAAATATTTGATGATGATGAAATCGAAGATACATATGTCGCATCAGACACCAAAGAAAATGGAAGAGGTCTCAAAAGAAAAGCCAGAGTGGCTCCTCCAACCGCAGGGAAGGGTAACATAAGAAACCTTTTAGGAGCTATGCCAGCTAAGAAAAAGGAGGTAAGCTTGCAAGCAAATAAATAAACAAACAGTTTATATGTTAAACTATCCAAAAATCTATATTTGAAATTTTCAACTTTTGATAAGGTTTCTTTGCTTCTCAAATATAGTTAATCTTATCACTTATTACCTTTCAGTAAATACATGATCTTTTTTTTAATTTCACAATTTTATAATTATGATACACATGTGAATATATGGTTATAATATCAATCAAACCAAACAAACTTATATTTGCCTATAAATTGTCATTTAGCATTTTAATTTTTATTTACAGGATACTAAGATATCTGATGACAATATTCTGTCAGACATCATGTCAGATTTAGATGGCAGTGGACCAGCTATCGTAAAACCTAAGGCCTTAGCTACACCCAAGGCTAACACCATACAATCGACTAAGACAGATGCACAGAATTACTTTAAAACCTTATCATCATCTGTTAAGAAACCCGTTGCTACTGTTATTCTTGATGAATCCCCTGTTGTAAACCTGTTGCAGGAGAAAATTGTAAGTTATTTCGTAAACTTATATAGGGTAAACCACCCTATTATTGGCACTCTACCAATTTATTGGCATGCTCCAGTTTTTTAAGAAAATTAAGATTTTTTTGTAGCCAGTATAAATTTTGTAGTAGAAATTAATAAGTAGCGTATCATTCTTTACTCAACTAGCAAACAATGTTTTTTATTTCTTAAAACATTGCGGCGTATCAACCATCTGTTTGACAAGCCGGGACTTGTGTGGCAAAAATATTCAAAATATTCGTTTTTTACTAAGGTAAGAGCTATCATGAACTTAAAAGAAATTGCAATTCTGTTGTGTTTTTCTTATGCATATTCATTTTGTCTTATTATTGAATGTATGAACTGCCTTTTTTAAACATTATTTTAAAATTTAACCGCCAACTTTTAGTTATTTGTGGTATGCCAACAATTAGGCTGTATAAAATCGGTTTATCCATTTTATTGGCACACAAAAATGTTAATTGAAACTTAAAAATTACTTATGATCTCATTCAACCAGAGCTGTGATTTAATTAAATGTAAGATAATCGTAAGCTAAAATTGTTCTATGTTTTATTTAAGTAGGTTTTTTGGTTGTCTAAAACCATATTTAAAAATAAGCGTTCCAACTGAAATGGTATGTTCCTCTACAAATAAATGTGACATTTCTTTTAAAAAGTCATTTTATTTTGTTTATTTCAAAATTAATTTCTGTTAATTTATGAATGGTACAAATTAACTTTAAAATGTCATAGTACACACTTTGAAAGCCCTACTTAAGATCTAGTAAATATTTTTCAGTCTTGAATAGTGACAATAATAGGTAACAATCACTGCCAATAAAAGGTTTGACTATGCCAGCAACTGGTATTTTAGGTTTTTCTTTTAAAGGTTCACTATATTAAATAAAGCGATTTAATTTAAAATTGAAAAGTACTTTATAATATTCTCCATAGATTAGAATACCAGTATAAATATTTTTTTCTTAATTAAAACATAATTGTACATGCAAATTTCACCGGTTTTGTGAAGTAGCTGCTTAAAGTGCCAATAATTGGGTGGTTTACCCTACTCAAACTGAAGTTAACTGCTTCTTAGTATTTATATAAACACCTTATTTCTCATAATTATAGGAAGTAAGCCCTCCCATTAAAGAAAATGGCAATGCTGCCTCCAAAAAAAACACATGGAAAATAGACAAGGAAATAAAGAAAGAGCTGGAAGATTCTCAAACACAAAACATAGAAGAATTTAATACACAAGACATTGATTTAGGGGATGATTTCAGCAATGATGCCCCAATAGAAGTGAAGGAAATAAAAGAGGAGCTGCCCAGTACAGCAAATACTATAACAGATGTAGCTGAAGAATTTCTCAATGAAGACTTTGAAATATTTCCCACGAAAAATGCGAAAAAAGAGTTAAAACCCTTGCATACAACATGGGACAACCAAATGGGTGAAAATCATGTTGTGAGTTCTATACAGTCTGATGGCAAATTACCTTTACAGATGAATAAAGATGGTAAAAAGGTCCTAAAATTCTATTGGTTAGATGCTTGGGAGGACAGGTATGTGAAGCCAGGAGTTGTGTACTTGTTTGGCAAGGTGTATGTCAATCCATTGAATAAGAAAGCAGGCTGTGTGTCCTGCTGTTTAGTTGTGAAGAATATTAATAGGCAGATGTTTTTGTTGCCTAGGGAATATGTAAGTATTCATTAATTGGAAATATCATTGTCTGTTATTATTTCATCATCTTGATCAAGTGAGAAAATTAAGCCTATGATATCTATAATACAAGTATGAATTGTTTCCTAAATGTAAATTACCTGTCCATATATCAGAAACAATATTTTATTATTATATATTTCCATTATTAATGAAATACATCACTTATTATAACATTTCTTGTCTTTTTATAGAAACTAGACCCAGTAACTTTAGAACCAACAGATGAAGAAGTGACCATTATGGATATTTATCAAGAATTCAATACTTCAGTTGCATCAGAATTGGGTCTAAAGGAATTTAAGTCTAGAAAAATCACAAAAAATTACTGTTTCAATATACCTGATATTCCTGCTCAGTGTGATTATTTGGAAGTCAAATATTCTGTGAGTAAATCTACTATATAAAAATAAGTCGGGTTTTCCTTCCTGACGCTATAACTCCACAACGCACGAACCATATTCCACGGTTTTGCATTCGTCGGAAAGGTCTCGGGCTCCGTGAGGTTTATAGCAAAGAAAAGGTGTCTCTGGTGGCGAAACGGAGTTCGCCGGGTTTGCTAGTTAAATATAAATTATGTGGATGGATAAAAATATACATAGATAGAATTTCATTTAGAACTTTGTCATGCTCCTCTAAAGTACCATCAATTAACATTTTTATACAATTTCGACCATCTGCTATTCTATGCAAATAAATATGGATATGTTAAATGCTCTCTTAAATGAACCACCTTCATCATTTGCAAGCTAGAGTAATATACACATAGATAAATATATTTTGTACTTTATAGTTCATCTATATATAAAAATGAAACCCGTTTCGCGTTGTCACGGCATCACGCGTGAACGGCTGAACCGATTTCGATAATTCTTTTTTTATTATATTCCTTGAAGTACGAGGATGGTTCTTATGTAAAGAAAACGTAAATATGTACCACGGGCGAAGCCGGGGCGGACCGCTAGTATAATATAAAAGGATAAAGTTTATAACCCACGACAGAACAACATTTCGTTTAAGCATATGTATAAACATTATAACCACTACACATTTTAATAATTTTAGGCATCTATACCACCCCCACCTACAAACAAGAAATTCTTAACTTTCTCACATATATTTGGTGCTAATACGTCATCATTGGAGATGTTGCTTCTTGAGAGAAAGATTAAAGGACCATGTTGGTTGGAAATTGTAGAACCTGATAATGTTCAGGCTAAAGTTTCTTTGTGTAAACTGGAAGCAAATTGTGATGATATGGAAAATATTAATGTTATCAGAGGTGATGAAGACTTGGAACCACCACCAATTGTTGTAGCCACTGTGAGTTGTGATAATATAGTAATCGAAAATGAATCTTATTTTAACAGAAGGGTTTTTATATAAAGCGAAAATTCTCCTACTATTTTTCGTAATACATTTATTTACTTGCACTAGCATACAATAATAAAATATATGTTTTCAGATTAACATGAGAACTGCAACAGATCCTAAAACGAATAGAACAAAGATTTTAATGATTAGCTGTCTAGCACATAGTAACTTCCCCATACATAAACCACCACCCAACCCACCGTTTCAACAGCATTTCTGTGGTAAGTATTTTAAACCAAAATTATTGCAACCAAGTGTTCAATTATTTCTCATGTTTAAAGTGAAATTTGTTTTTTTTTTCAGTAATGACAAAATGTAATGAACTTTGGCCTCTTGATTTAAAACAAAAGTTGCCTCAATATAAAGCAACAAAACTATCAAAATGTGACACAGAAAGAGAGCTATTAAATTGCTTTATGGTTCAGTTTTGGAAATTAGATCCAGATTTAGTAGTGGGTCATGATTTGCAGGGATTCCAACAGGATTTGTTAATAGGAAACATATTAGACTTGAAAATACCAAATTGGTCGCGTTTGGGAAGACTTAACAGATCAGTAGCACCCCAAAAGAAATATGCCGCCAAAGATGCGTTTTTGGGTAGATTAGTTTGCGATATTAAAATTTCAGCCATGGAACTTATCAGAGCTAGAAGTTTCGATCTAGACACGTTGTGTATCACTGTGCTAAAAATGAAAGAAGGTGAACGTCTAGATGTCGCGATAGAAGATTTGCCGCGTTATTACGAAAGTAGCAATGATTTATTACAACTTGTTACTCTGACAATGCAGGATGCGTCCTACATTCTCAAAATGATGTGTGAACTTAATGTTATACCACTAGCCTTACAAATAACACAAATTGCTGGTAACATAATGTCTAGAACTCTCTTAGGTGGTAGATCGGAAAGAAACGAATTCCTATTACTTCACGCATTCACAGAGAAAAATTATATTGTACCAGATAAAGTGTATGGTAGAAAAAATTTATCTGATGATCCTGATAATGAGGATAAAGAAGAAGCAGGTGTAAATAAAAAGCAAGGCAAGAAAAAGGCTGCCTATTCAGGA
>CAJQZM010023349.1:0-15871 GCA_907164665.1 Colias nastes | reverse complement strand
ACGACATTCATTGACTGGGCGGTACAAAGTTCGCCGGGCCAGCTAGTAAAGCATAAATATTTTTTGTTTCTATTTATGGGTTGCGAAAATAAATATTATGCTTGAACACGCATGTTAGGGTCTTCGTGGTGAAATAAATCGCGTAAAATTCATGGACTTTCAGCTTGATCTAGACTAAATATATCATTTGTTTCTTTCAAAATAATTCACATGTTTAGCATAGATTTATGTCTAGCTTAGACATAATATAGAGTACTATGTCTATGCTCATACAAAACTTAAAAAATATATGTATGGATATAGTAATATAATAAACATTAACTAGGTATATGTTATGTAAACCTAAAACAATTTGTAATTCATGAATTAATAAGTCAGTTTTCTATATTGCATTTGTAGATTAAACTTAAGGAAGAAAGTAAAATCGTTTGTATCGAATTCAAATTCAAATTCAAATGATTCACAGGTTATAAGGGTTATTACATTGTATGAGGTGATCCGCTGTTATCTGCTATGTGGCGTACAATTTTTAAAAATGTTTTACATAGATAATTAATTATTATTAAACCGATTTATACCATTATTATTATATTATTGTTTATACCAAGTACAAAATATTATTGAATGGTCCATATATTTAGCTTTTTATTTACAAAACTACACAAGCAAATACGTGTGTACAGGGCCCGAAGTCTGTACAATATTAGTCGGTAATTATCGACAACTAATTTATAGTCCCGTCTTCAGCAATGAAAATGATGTCGCTTAATACCTCTCCCTAATTTGATGGAAGTATACAATGGATACATATTTGTTTATAATTTTTATTCTTCACAAAACTTTCCGTTATGCGTCAAAATATTTATATAATAATAGCCTTGTAGTAATGCATTTTTATCTAAATTAATAACATAATTATTTCAATTCCGTAGATATATGAAAAATAAATAGAATATAGATTTCATGGATTTGGAAAATCATTTCTTTGCAACACATTCGAATATTGTCAAAACAAATTATTCTTTGACATTGTCAATCGTTATGATACCGACGTTTGATCTCGACAAGATCTCGAAGGCCCTTCTCCCATTACGCTACCGGTATCCTACACGTCCGCGACTAGTATAGTTGGTCGCTTTTGCGTCGTGTTTCGCGCGTATCTCTTCGGTAGAAAGATAAAAAATTCTTATCATCATGTTGCAGTTCTCGTGCGGCTATAAAAACTCTACAATTTATGTTTCTTTCATTAAATGGATGAATCCAGTACCTACTTCCTACTTTTACGTCGTCACTGGAATCGCTCGACATAGCGTCCGTCTACAAAAACGAGGCACAATAATGATGAATTTAGTCATTTTTCAGTCGCTGAATATGCGAACATCGGGCAGCGAACAAATATCTAACTTAGTATTCTACTCGAGTATCGTATTCTAGAAGTATCGTAATGGGAGAAGGGCCTTACGGTTTGTGTGGGTTTGTAGATACGGTTGATAATGTCGGAAAAATTATAGATTATTATAATTTTATAATAAAAAAGATATTTCACACTTCCGATGCTACACGATTTAACGCAATAGTGTTTTCTCTTATTTAATGTTATTGCAATTAAAATAAAATAAACAAATAATGTTTTATTTTTAAGATGCTTTCAATATTTTATTGAAAATGTTAAGAAGCCTCTTATATTATATTAAATAAATATTAAAATAGTGTACTGTTGTCTGCATTTATTCAGCCTAAATTATTGCATTCATATTCAATTGATAATTCCTAGAAGTTCAGAAAGAAATTATTCTGAACTTCTAGGATAATAAAATTATACAGATGAATACAAATAAAAAACGATCGAATTAAGAAAAAAAATTATTAGAAAAATTTAATTTAACAGTTTATAATAGCGTAGTTGAAAATTTGGCTCAAAACCATCATCTCTCATCAACATAATTCTAGTAACTTGTTCATCTGTAAATTATAAAATTTATAGATAAATATTTATATTTATTACATAAATAATTACCCGTGAACCGCTAAATCAATTGCATATATTCATCCTTTGCTTAACTGTAATAAAATATACAATGATGCACATAATATAATATAATAATACAAGCTAAAAATACAAGTGATACAAATTATCCGTTCCGTCCTTAGTTTTAGTTCCGTCCGTTTCTATGATGTCTTAAAGATTTCTAGAAAGGCTTCGAATTGAGCAGAATTATCTAAGTTGTAGAGCTTATAGAGTCTTTTGATTAGAATTTTATTGCACTTCACAAATAACAAAATATTACTAAACTAAAACTAATACATAGCTTTAACTATATAAAAACATAACGCAGATTGATATTTTCTTAGGATATTTGTTATCCAATAGATTTATAGGATTTTTAAGAACATAATTAAAAATTATCCTCTTGAAAACACAAAATTTATATTTATTTTGATAGAAATATTATTTCGATTGATTGATGTCAAATGTCAAAAAAGTAAATAAGGAGATTGCCATACATGGAATTTTGGATTCCATGAATATGTAATATATAGAACATTAATTAAACGATTGATATAAAAAAATATCGAATTTGATTAAAATTAAATTAACTGCCATGTTTTTTGTGCATAACATGTGCTTTTTTCATATGCAATTGTATTTGTAATAATGCGAAAAATTTATGTAACTAATTTTAATTTACTATATATTCCATAATATCAAGGTAAATTTCTTGGAAAAACAACACTAAATTTTTTAGGTCCATACTATAGTTACTGAAAATCGTTAGTTACCGACCGATTTCGGTCGAGATCGATGTCGATTAATGTGTCGAGACTACGCCTACAGGTGTCATTCTCGATACCGAAGTGATCAGTGATATAGCGTCAGTTGCCAAAGAATGGATTTCACGACTAAAGCCTATTTGTACTAGGCTTCAAATATTTGAAGGAAAGCAATATCCTGTTGAATCATAAATCATTTCTTCGCTCATAAATGTGCAATGTTTACACGCTAATGCTTAAATGTGTGGTTCAATTTATAAGAGAGAGAGAGAGTTTAATAAATAACTAAATAAATATGAGTAAAGTGATGCGATCTCGAAGTATTGGGAATTGTAATGGGAATGTGTAAATGCATATGCCCTTTTTGCATGTTGAAAGAAATATGTAGAAAGAAGATATTTGGCAGTGAATATTTGGGCTATTTTTATATAATATACTGAAGGCCGACTACGATGGTAATTCTAGTCGTGGGAGTAGTGCGAGATATTGATGTATCCTGCTATTATTATAAATTCGAAAGTTTGTATGTTTTTTTGTCCTTTCATTACATTTTCATGAGATTTGGCACACACATAGAGGGTAACTTGGATTAACACATATAATAGTTTTTATTCCGAAAATCCCACGTTCCGGGAACTATGCGGATTTTCCTTTGACTACGCCAGCGAAGCTGCAGCTTTCTTATCATCTTAATATCATTATTCTAAGTAGACAATAAAATACAAGAAGCATAATATATTTTTACTTTTTTAATAATTTGAAGAATTTGTTTGTTTGTTTGAACGCGCTAATCTCAGGAACTACTGGTCCGATTTGAAAAATTATTTCGGTGTTAGATAGCCCATTTATCGAGTGAAACCGCGAAGCACAGCTAGTAATGTATTAAATTCGTAACACTCATTTAACTTGTACCAATCCCTGAATGGCGCCTGGCACCGGCTTTTGACCTGCGCCAACTAATCTAAAACATTTTTATTTGTTCGAAGTTTCTATGGTCTACTTAAAGTCGATTTGTGTGTTCATTCTGAAGGGCGTATATTTTTAGATACAATTATTCTAAATTTTCTTCTTAAACATATATCTTTGTAAAAGTTACTATCTGCTCTAATATTTCTGCAATGTATTCATAATTCTTAGTAAATCATAACACGCATAATATTAAAAAAAAAAATACAACAAGAGATACAACTTTGCATGTAATTACTCTGTACGTATACTTTGTTTTTAATAATCTCGACTGATTAATAATTATTGTTACTAAATTGGTGAAGATTCTGCAGTAGAATTTGTACTATTGCTAGCTAGAGGTTTAAAATAATTCCGATATGGTTTAAAATATTTTTGGACAAATATTTATAATGTAGAGTCTAGACGATTCTTTATCTGTGGCTTTTACATTATATTGTTACACCCCAGAGGAAACTATTACAAAAATACTGTATACAATGAACTGTAAAATCTTTTGTTAAAAACCAACAATTCAGAACAGAAAGTTTTTATTAATTAAAAGTTTTTGCGTCATTGGGAATGGTATCGTTTAGTTTTGGTTGCAATTTTTAAACTGTAGATGTGTAAGAAAACATTAATTATTAAAATATTAGTATTGTTTATTCGAGTGAAAAATGAGATATTTGACCATTTGAAATGAGATATTTGAAATCTACATTATTCCTTAGTAGCGTAGGTAATACAATTACACCCGGCTAGTTTCCTATTATTATTTTAATATAATATTGCTCAAATGAATAATAAAGAAATAAGAAGCAAATGTTAAACTTTTCACTTATAAAAATAATAATTGTTCTAACTTAAAGTTAATTTAAAATCAGGCTAAATGTTCTACGTAATACATGTTCAAATAATACATATCCATTTTATATAATAAAGGCTTTTCCCTTGTGTGTTAGTGTAAAAGATCTATCAAAGATACACTGACAGACAGACGTCTGTTTCGAGTCAAGTTATGTATAATATACTACCTTTTATAAGATAGACATTATTTACAAGGATATACGAGTAATATAACATATCTCTAGAATATTAGAACATACTGCTATAAAGTTATTAAGGCCAGTAGTGTCATCACTACATAGTATAAAACAAAGTCGCTTTCTCTGTCCCTATGTCCCTATGTATGCTTAAATCTTTAAAACTACGCAACGGATTTTGATGCGTTTTTTTTTAATAGATAGAGTGATTCAAGAGGAAGGTTTTAGTATATAATTTATTATGTTTTAGACAAAGCGGGCGAAGCCGCGGGTGGAAAGCTAGTTAATACATATTATGTATTAATGACACTACTGGCTATAACTGAAATACATAATTATAAAAAAGTAGGTTTGTTTTTTTGTTCGTTCGTGGACTAAGATTTAACTTAAAAGTAGGTACTAAACTGATATTCAAAACTGTTTTGCCCTTACAATAATTTATCCTTCCCGAGTAACGTAGGTCATATTTTATATTCTACCTACATGAACCCGGGTGTAGCGGCTAGTTATCCTGTTACCAAAAATAATATATATAGAGATATATCCCATTATTTGGTTTTAAATAAAATATGAAAATAGATTAAAGAACTACAATTATGTTTCATATAGCATATGTGTATGTACCAAATTGTTAGCATCAAATATTTCTACATTAAAAATCTGTACTTAAATATCTTGTAATTAAGTACTGATTACAAAGCAATTATTCTGGCTGAAAGAAATTAATTTGTACTCAGTAAATAATGCCTTTTTAATTAAGCGTATCTAATTTCAATTACAGTTTAGTATTAAAATTCATTATGTTCAGTATTGGTAAGTAATACTTGTTTTTCTTATTTTTTACAGTATTTATTTAGTTTAATCTAATTTTCTTACTATAATGAATAATGATGAACTGTTACTTACTTATTTACAACAATAATATAGGTCAAGAACAGATTTTAATGATTTCTGCCATGATAAATTGGTTGATGATAAAACTGTAAAATATTATAAAATCCTTACTTTACCACGAGTAGAGTCGAGGTGAATAGCTAGTTTTATATATATTAAGGTCTAAAGGTTTTTATCTTATGTTTTACAACTGTTATTTAAGTATTGTATAATATTATACAGTTAAATAGCCAGAAAAAATGTATTTATAATAGTTATGCCTAAAATGTTTATGAACAATGTCCTATTCTTAATTTTTATAGACAAATAATTTAACTACTTTACCTGTAACTATTACATGTTGTAAACCATGTTACATATTTAAAACACGTGTACCATGAACCATAAATAATAACATACCAACAGTATAGGTATATAATAATTCATATTAAATATAACATCTTCATAGTAGAGGAAACGGTAAGTCCGTGCGACTGCCACGTACTTCCGCTAAGCGATACGCGGGAATATTATAAATGTGATGCTAAAACTATTTTCGTGTAAATGTATTAAAAAAGGGCCATTTGTCTATATCAATGTTGGCTTAAAAATTATTAAATAATCTATTTAAAATTGTTCGCTTCGCTTTCATATTTATTAAGTAATCCATATTTATAATATTATAAAGCTGAAGAGTTTGTTTGTTAGCTTGTTTGTTTGAACGCGCTAATCTCAGGAACTACTGGTCCGATTTGAAAAATTATTACACTACTTTATAACAACACTACGTTTCCATTGCTACAATCTGATGAGAAAAACATTTTCATATTGTTAATTGTTATTAGAGATTAAATACATAAGTTTTAAATTAAAAAAAAGACAGGTTGCACTCCGGGAGTGCCGGCAGAAGTGAAAACTTGATTATTAACGTTCAGCATGTTTGATATTTAGGAATGGTATCCGTCTTACGCATGGAATATAAGGGCAAAAAAAAAAAAAAAAAAAAAAAACATCCGTCTTACGCTTTTTCGATCAGGCCACGTGTCCTGACGCGAGTTTAAGATTTTATACCCAACGCCGCTAAAGAAGTTTTCACTTCAAAAAAAAGACGGGTTGCACTCCGGGAGTGCCGGCAGAAGTGAAAACTTGATTATTAACGTTGAGTTCTCTCCATCCGTCTTACGCTTTTTCGATCAGGTCACGTGTCCTGACGCGAGTTTAAGATTTTATACCCATTACAGAAAAAGTGCTCAACGCCGCTAAAGAAGTTTTCACTTCAAAAAATATGAAGATAGTTCTGTATTACGCATCATTGTATTTTTTATTGAATTAAAGTTGTAACAAGGGATTTACAACGTATATTATCTAATCCAATGTTACGAATGATTACATCGATTGCGGTCAAGGCGGTTAATCTCTTAGGGCTTCGCTTGTAAAACCTTTTTAATCTGTGATTTACTATTATTGCTTTGTTTTTTTCACACTTAAAGCATTTATATAAGCAAGAGAGAGACAGAACATCGTTTTGACGTAATGAAAATAATTCAGTGTTAATGTTTGATACTCGTAAATGTATTTAACAATGTATTTACATCATACGAGCGGATCATCATTCTAATCCCACTATGTCAAATTCTTTTAGCCTAAACAGGCGTAGAACATTCTGTAATTCTGTGCGTTCGAAATTCTATGCAATGTTCTAGTGGTTCTAATACTGAACAACACTGAATACGAGTTTTCGTTTACACTAAAAGATCATGCAATGCTCTTGCTCGAGCTCTATGTTCGTTTGATGTAAATGCACCGTCAGGCAATATTATTTATCTGTTTAAAAAAAAGTTATTTATGTTTATTTTCAGTGATTATTTCGATTCTCATACAGCAAGTATTAGCAACTGTAGTATTTGATGATTTACCTGTATTGGAGTATTTGGGTTGCGGGGAGTGTCCTCGCTCTTACGTCCCTGTTTGTGGAAAAGACAAGAGAACGTATATAAATGCATGCCGATTGAATTGTCTTAACAGCAAGAGGAAGAAAGAAGACTGGGTTTTTATTGATAGGTATAATTTGCCATTTAAATGTATTCATTGTTATTTAAAAACCACACATAAATGAGTAACAAACATCTTAAATAATAACCGACAAATTAATTATTATTATTGCTTATTTTCTAAGAGATCACATAACCTTTATTTTTATTCATATTATCTTTATTAAGTGGTTATTAAAGAAACTGTAATATCACATAATATAGTTGAAACAGCATTTTATAAATTTTGTGAAAACTTCAATTTTAACCAATGCAACCAATGTAAATATTTTACATTTGCCCTTATTTTGTAGAGTATTATATCCAGTGTCGAATAAACACTCAACTTTGAAGTTTTAGTAACGCGTTACTTAAAATGTTATTACTATTATTTCATAGTTTTTATTTTCTTAAGCTCGGTTTCCTTTTTCAATACTTTTAATTTAATCTGGAGAAACAGGAGCTTAAGGTTTAGTTTTACCAAATGTTGATAATAAATTAATAGTAATGCCTATTAAACACATTTTGAAGTATCCTTTACATTCATTGTGTAATTTAAACTGCTAGATAAGTTGAACAAAACACATCTAGATGCTGTCAAACCGGTCTTCATCCGAACCGCGAGGGACTGAAACATGCTTCCTGGGTATGTGTTCCCCGACAAGTACAATATGGGGGTCTTCAAGCGAAGAGTGAACGGGTACCTTCTAGGGAAGCGCGCTCCATCATAGGCCACATCTCAGCTCACAATAAAAAAAAAGTCATTATTATTATTATCATTTTAACTGACAGATAAGCTATAGAAAACCATATCTAGAAGTTGTTAAACCGCCCATTAATGTTTATAAACACTTTCTTTCAGGTATGGACCGTGTATTGAATACAGTGTCGTTTTTGAAGCGAAAGGATTTGAATAAATAAAAATAATTTCAACAGAATGTGTATTTTGTTTCTCTAAACATAACATTATTATGAAGACGATATTTGTAAATAATTGATTTTGTTTTGAATTAGTAATTTATGTGTGACGACTATTAACCAAGAGTATTATTAAATAGAGAGAATATATAGTATTATTAAGAGTATTATTATTATTTTTCTTTGTAAAAAACTTAGTCTTGTGAAAATAATATTTGACCAAGGAAGGAGTATAGAATATCATACATAGGAAGCCAATTAAAATTGAAGCTCTCAATTTGATTTTAACCCATATAGGGATATGTACCTACAATATATATTTTGTTACTTTATTTGTATGGTTGGCTTAAAAATTTATTTAAATTTAGACTTACTTTTATGTGATTAATTTATTATATTATACATATATTTTTAATTCAAACATTTTCTCTTACTATAATTTCATGACTGTTTATTATCCTTTATCTGCACTACATAGTATATAACAAAGTCGCTTTCTCTGTCCCTATATCCCTATGTATGCTTAAATCTGCAAAACTACGCAACGGATGTTAATGCGGTTTTTTAACAGATATACAGTTATCCAAGAGGAAGTTTATAGTATATAATTTATTCGATCTTAAACAAAGCGGGCGAAGCCGCGGGCGGAAAGCTAGTTACATAATATAATTTACATCTAACAGAAGAAACTTATTTTGCATAAACTACGTCATTGATAAACAATTCAAACCTTTCTATATAAAAATCATGCTAAGTACAATAATGATACATACTACCTATACTTATATATTATTAGATATCGTTCTCTCTTCAAGCGAAGAGTGAACCGGTACCTACTAGGGAAGCGCGTACCATCTTAGACTGCATATAGCTTTCCATCAGGCGAGATTGTGGTCAAGCGCTTCCCTATCTAGAATAAAAAAAAGACGTGTGGCACTCGGGGACTGCCGCGGTAAAGCTATTGCATAGCATGCCTTCAAGCCACACCTCCGAGCCCGTCGGAGTGGGGAGCGTGAGGTTTTTTCGTTACGGAATTTCTCGATTCGGTCCCCGCGCTCAAGGCCCGCGATAGAAGCTATGCAATAGCTTAAAAAAATATTCAGTGAAATCAGGAGTTACCCTTCAAGAAAAGGCCATTCAAATAACCCATTGCGTTTTTGTACGACAATAATTTGCAGACGAAAATAGCCAGTCGTAAAGCACTTTTTCTGCGAACCGTACAACGTATCACGTACAAACAATAAGGAAAGTAATGTACAGAAACCTTGGTCGGTTTCGTTGCAGGCGATCCAATTTTAGATAAAACTTCCGTATAAACCGTGCATTTGATATTTCACTCATTTTTGTTTACGAACATTTGGAAAGGTTCGCATGTTCGTTTGTTTATTTAAAGATTTGAAACCTTTGGCAGCCACATAGAGATGATTGGAAGGAAAAACATGGAAGTAACAGGGAACCTTATTTTACCTATTTTTATGAAAACTTTTTAGATTGCACTTTGATTATTGAAGTGAAACTTCTTTAAGCGCGTTGAGAGTAAATTCAAGGTCGCAGCATGGCAATACCGTCACTACATGGAGTAAAACGATTTTGGCATCTCTAAATCTTGCCAAAGAAGTTTCACTTCTGACACGTGTGCTAATACACGCTCTTTTTTTACCAAATTGACTATTTGTGTGTATAATTAATGTAGTCTAAACTGTAATTTCCATTTTATGTTAAATAGGTAATGCAGTTCAAGGTGTTACCTTTACCAATAAAATACTTTTGTCAACGTTTGTTAAGTTACAATATCTCGACTTTTGCTGAAGATTCGTACCTCTGAGTCAGAAATCTGTTTGTAAATTTAAAATTGTTTTTTTACAAACGAATACATTTTGTATCGATGCATTCATCAGTCCACGCTTAAATGAACATGATACTCCACTTAAACTGCTCGAATATTTAGAACTAATTCCAATAGTGTTTTAATTGAAGAAACCTTATTTATAATGCACTTAGCTGTAATTAAGGCCAGAAAAATAGTCCTATTCAAATTCTAACGCAGTCTTAGCGAATTAAATGTCTTTTATCTCTATTTTACATTTAAAACAATGGGGTCTTCCCTTTGTTCGTTTCTGAAACGAAATTAAAGTCTTGGATTTCCTCAAATGCCACGTCAAGGGGACGCGGTTGTTCATACTAGCTGATGCGACTGGCTTTGCTCGTTGTAAATAATACTTTTGTAAGAATTGCATTATTTTTCTTGTATAAAATTTGTCATTTACTCTTTACCAAAATAATCATTGCCACATTGCTCATCAGATAGAAATTATACATTGAGAAATTGATTAATTTATGCTTCGGGATAAAAAATCACTACATAGTATAAACAAAGTCGCTTTCTCTGTCCCTATGTCCCTATGTCCCTATGTATGCTTAAATCTTTAAAACTACGCAACGGATTTTGATGCGGTTTTTTTTAATAGATAGAGTGATTCAAGAGGAAGGTTTTAGTATATAATTTATTATGTTTTAGACAAAGCGGGCGAAGCCGCGGGCGGAAAGCTTGTATAAAATAATCGTTAAAAATCCGAAAAAAATACTTAAAGTTCTGAATGCCAGTGGTAAAACTTGTGGGTAGGAGTTACTGATATCCTTATAATGAATAATAATATTGTGCTTAAAAATAAAAATCTGTTTTACACAGACAACACGTCAAAGCTACACGTTTTTAATATTCCAATGATAATTCATTTAAAAATAAGTAGTTATTCCAACGTTTTATACTAACTTTTCTGTTTCATTTTGCTTTCAATCAGAAATTGTAATGCGAGCAAACTGGGAATATTCAACGCAAATTTTTAAAATCAATACAGCTTGATTCAATTGAATTTACTGTCAAGTTCGGCAAGTTAGTGGCGGCATTCCGCTAACAAGCTTCGCAGTTTCAATTCACATCCCATTCGTATTGTATACTAGACTAGCTGTGCCCCGCGGTTTAACCCGCAGTACTCAGCTTCTGCTATCTAACACCGAAATCATTTTTCAAATCGGACCAGTAATTCCTGAAATTAGCGCGCTCAAACAAACAAACAAACAAAACTCTTCAGCTCTATAATATTAGTATAGATATAGTATAAACGTTCGGCCATTATCATCACTTGAATGTCGTCATTCAATGAACACGCTAGTCATTCAATCAAATAGCAGATTCAACCCGCGACCGCGACATATATTTTCATTAACGTACCATAATGTCTTATAGCAGTATTGTTTCCAGTGTGGGAAAGGGATGGCGCTAGACGACCTATATAGCGCTGTCATTTTTCCACACTGGAAATATTACTGCTTTAAAACTTCATGGTACGGTTCTGGAAATTTCTTGATGACAATGTTTGAAAGGGGATTAGAATACGTTTTGTAGGTTAATGGATTTTTCCGAGAATTCAATGTAGGATGGGGTAAGGACAAAACAGTAGATAGATAGTGGGAAATGTTTTGTTTGCTTTTAAATTTCATTTCAAAACAACGCGAAATTTTGTTGAACACAAAAGTTGTAGCTATTTATATCATCTACTAGCTGTGCTCCGCGGTTTTTACCCGCAGTGCTCCGCTCCTGTTGGTTTTAGCGAGATGATATTTGGACGTATTTATGCAAAAAGGGACCAACCCACACCGAATCAATTTCGAGAAAATGAGGTTTTTGTGAAAATCGTTTGCAAAAACTATATGTTGTAAAATTTGGGGAAAAAAAGTTGTTAGGCGTGTGTATCATATCGAATCCTTTCTAGGGATACCAGTTGCATGGATTTTTATTAAATTGTTACAAAATAATCGTTAAAAAACCTCTCGGTTCCATCTTGCAAAAATACATATTTGTGGGTTGGTTCTATAATGCATAATTAATTTTGGTTTTTATTGTTGCCATAATTAAAGAAAAACGTTAAGCATCCGATCAAAACAGGCTAAATAAAGCAGCGATAGCTCGCTGGAACTAATTGCAACTTACGTATGCCCTTAAAGTAAACAGGGAATATATAAAAATCCTTGATTAGACTTGTCGTACTCTATGGATTGGAAAGCTGGGCAGTGAAGAAGATGGAAGAAAAACAATTGCATTTAGCGAAGATGAGAATGTTGATATGGATGTGTGGGGTGACTAGAATGGATGAAGTAAGGAATTAATATATAAAAAGAAGATTTAAACTGGTTTTATTACAGAAAGATTGTAAGGGAATTGTCTGTCTTGGTATGGACATGTGGTGAGGATAGATGACACGCATATGACTAAGAAAGTGATGGATATGAATGTTGATGGATGCAGAACAAGAGGAAGGCCAAAGGAAAGAGGTGTTAGTGGGCAAAGTTATATTAAGAAAGAAAAAAGAGTAAAATATGCCCTGATATTTGTCAGGAGAATAGAAAAATAAACCGTGTTATACCGACTCTAAATAACATGGATTAAGGACAAGAAGGTCATGACAATATTGTAATAATATCAAAATACATATATTTGTTTCACTGACACTACTTTTGTATATAACTAAGATACAGTAGATCCATCTTCTGCTTTCATCTGTCTTCATGATAGTGATGATTCATTATGTTTTTATTTTTTTATTTTGAAGAGATTTGTGAAGACAGAGTCTTTTGTTTAAGTCTTTTTACATATTTAATGATTTATATGTAGTTTTCCAGGATATAAACAGCCTTTGTTTTATTGAGCTCAGTACTCAGTACTCAATCGGCCAAAATCGGTAGCTTTGGATAAAAAACTGTGACCAGACACAAAAAAAAAATAATGACTGATTTGTTTTACTGTTGGATGGTCAATCATGAATGCTTTAAGCATCCTCGTTAGTTTGAATTGGATCACGGAAAGATTAAAAAATGGTGTTGAGCGTTTAATACTCTGAAATAACTCCTGCGGGGCTCTGCTTGCTCTGGCCCACAACCATACGTACTCCCGAGCAGAAATTACCGGATTTAAAAAGTATTATGCATCTCATTCCGAGCAAAGCTCAAATTTTTTACAAAAAAATTAAATAAAAATAAAGACCAAAGATATTGTAGAAGATGATATCAATGGCTTTTCCGGGACTCCCGATTTTGAAGTAATAGATGTTTACTTTTAAGTAGCTACATTTTTTTTTGTAAAATTGTAGTATATCAATTTGAGAATTCTTATTTAGTGCTTTTTATAATAAAAACATGATTAAAGTTAAAAAAATAGAACATATAAATCAAATTCAACATAGAACCAAGCCATTTGCTAACTTAAAGGCCGAGAAATTTCATTATGCAAACAAGAACCAAAGTCAGTTGGTTCTGGTTACCTTGAAAACTAATGAAGCTTTTTGTGATAAAATAGAACCAACCAATTTTGGTTCCATCTTGCATAATGAAAGTTGGCGAAATTGGGTTGGTTCCGCAACTGACATGTAAAAAACTGTACTTACAGTTATCAAAGCTCTACCAAATTTTTTGAGAAGGTAGAAAACGTTTTTTTAACACTATCTGTGTACTTAACTCAATTTCACAAAAGATGTGGGTTGGTCCCTTTTTGCATAAATATGTCCATTTGTCCGTATTTATGCAAAATGGAACCACTCGACAAATTTGCTTTTTTTGGTTTCTTGAAGAATACTCATTTAAAAGTGGTCTAAATTCTTATACAAACAAGAACCACATGATTTTTACCTTGGAAACAAGGTATACTAAAAGCAGAAAGGAACCACCAGCAACAACGAATAATGCATATGAAGCAAAACCGAACCACAGCACCACGGGACTGCTTTGTTCAAACAAATAAACTATATTACTATCATGTCATTTTATACAAAACAGATCCGCACATACTTGGTACCATTATACATTACACATACTTCTATTAATAACAATTATTTTTAATACACAAAATGGAACCAGGTTTCTGTGGTATGGTTATGCGTAAAATAAATTCATAATTTAATTGTAATTTTTTATTGCAAAATAAAACCACAAGCATTCGGTTCTATCATGCATAAATAAATATTGTAAAACATTATGAAACCCATCATCGCTTTAAGGTACCAAATGCCTTGACTTGTTACAATGCTTCTCATCTTTAAACAACGTATTTCATTACTTAAATAGCTGAAAGTGCTTAAATAGCTTAAATAACTCCAATTTTTAAAGTAAAACGTCGAATATAGGTGACATTCAGCGAAGTAGTTCGAATACCTACGTGACGGCCGTTTTTTTTCTCCGCGAAGTAAGTTCTATTGTTTTTGTTAATTACCTTTAAAATTAAATGTGAAAATGTTTAGTAATAAATAAATAAGCATGCAATTGGTAAGAAAAGCATTGGAGACGAACACCGAAGTTAAAATGAAGATACAACGGGTAAGTAGTTTTATTAATGCATTTAAGTACTTATTGAATCTGAGATGCAGGTACGCTTTATCCACTTTTGATTCATTCCCGATTGTGGAGTGATTTTACAATTTTAATTTAAATTTAAAACATTAAGTACAAGAGGAATCTTCTGTGGATTTACGTATTTTAATGACACTGTTGTTGTTCACGAAGGCGAGTCGAATTAAGAGTCATTTTGTTACGATTCATTGGTCATTGTGAGATGAAACTACTAAACCCTGTTTTAAAAATAACTGTCTACCTACTATTTTGGTAAAATACGTTTAGATTCAGATTCAGTACAGTACATTCAGCGCATATAATAATTATTTGTTTGATTTTAAAACTCGCGCTGCCACTGTTTTGACCGTAACAAGGCCCTAGCCCGCGAAATTCAAAATTTTAACAAGTTTATTTATTTAAATTTTTGCTAGGTTTGGTCACTGTTGCATATGATTTTTAGGGTTCCGTACCCAAAGGGTAAAACGAGACCCTATTACTAAGACTCCGCTGTCCGTCTGTCTGTCCCTCTGTCTCATGAGACAGAGCTAACTATCACGGTTCATGAACCGTGATAGTTAGACAGTCGAAATTTTCATAGATAATCAGCTATTTCTGATGCCGCTGTAACAACAAATACTAAAAAACAGAATAAAATAAATATTTATATACAATAAACCGTGATTTTTTTGCCGTTTTTATAGACAATGGTACGGAACTCTTCATTGCGCGAGTCCGACTCACACTTAGCCAGTTTTTTGTACATGGTGCATGTACCTACAACATACTTAGTCGTCTAGTAGGGACACGGCTTTATAAGAACTAATAATATTTTGCTGTCGCCATATACCTACGTATAAAAGCCACGCGGCTTTATTGTTTTGATTTAAAGCTTTTTTTCTTTTTATTACA
>CAJQZM010023347.1:0-20315 GCA_907164665.1 Colias nastes | reverse complement strand
TTCATACTACAGAAAAGGTTGCGCGAAAATAATTCGCACCGCTTCCATGTGTTACAGAATTGCGGAAAAAATCCGCGCGGAAAAAGCCTTATATCTATCTTGGTTGCTTTGGTAAAATGGGAATTGTGTCTATGTCCTTTCTCGGGTATCAAAATATCTCCATACCAAATTTCATGGAAATTGGTTCAGTAGTTTAGGCGTGATTGGGTAACAGACAGACAGACAGACAGAGTTACTTTCGCATTTATAATATTAGTATGGATTTCATTTGATTTGGTGTAATATAATTATATTATAGTATATTAATATACTATTCATATCAATTCAATGTTTAATAGCAACATTGAACTCTATTAAATTGATTTCCATTTTCTTTCCCTAGCTCTTAGACTACAAACGACAAGTATGGAAGTTCACTACTGGTTATATATTACACCATTTCCTGTGTTTCACGTTTAAAGGTATTTAAAAAGTACATTCATACTGTGAAAGATATTACTTTATAAGTATTTCTTTCTTAAGAAATTAATGGTACAGATTAATTTATTAAAAGCGGTTATTTGTTGGAAAGATTTATTCAGTAGTTACGATTCGGTTCATTATGGATAAGAATTAATGTTCAGTACAACTTTTTAAAAGTATATAAATGGAAGTTGTAGAATTCCTGGTTACCTATATTTATCTTTGTTAAGTTACTCATTTCGATTTAGAAAATACTAGGTACTAAAGAACAGAGATTAGACGACAAAGCAAATTTTTTTCGTGACTACATTCAAAATCTATTTATGTCTAAGAATATAATTAGGTACTATGATTAATTATTTATTCTTAACGTATACCTTCTTCATTTTTATTAAAACAACTAGTGGTCCGCCCCGGCTTCGCCCGTGGTACATATTTAGTATCCTATGTCCTTCTCCTGGCTCTAAACTACCTCCCTGCCAAATTCAGCCGTTCTTGAGTTATAAGTGTAACTAACACGACTTTCTTTTATATAATTATATAGATAAAACTAATTAATAATATAATATAAAATATATTTGACATCAATCACATTTTAAACGTAACAAATTAAATTGTAACTAAATGAAAAAATGCAGACGTCAAAAGTCACTCGCAAACCACTTAATGCAAAAGAATTTAAAAAGAATGTCGGTCAGACAGGAAACTAAAGGGACATCGATATGAGAAACTTTAAAATTATGCGCCGAGTCTTTCCAACTTATTTATTTGATTAACCCGGTAGGGATTCTCTTCCAGCAAATGCTAAGCTATGTTAAAACTATGTTTTGTAACTTACGTTAATAATTTATTAGCTATCGTTGTAGAAGTCTGTAATTGCTACGCTATAAGATTTAATGTTAATTTTTTTATCTCTTGATTGTTTTATTGATAAGTGTATAACTTAAATACTACCTACATATTTATTTTACCATCCTATATGCCTAACACGTTATTATGAAAAACATTTAAAATCACACTATTTCCACACATGTTGTTTTTTTTATTTATTAGTTCTTATCTAATATAGAAAACAAAAAAGTTGGCATAAAATATACTGTAGGTATTTGTATACAATTATTGCCGGCCTTATGACTATAAACCATTTCTTCAATAGCAAAGTTAAAAAATATAACCACACCATTCGATAAGACAAACAATTTACGTACCACATCCTGACAACCAAAATAACTCAACTAAAATGATTCATCCGCCTCACCAATCTATTTTTACCTACAATTATCATTCTTTTGTTTCAGATCTCGAAATAGCATGGCGCCAGAATATTTCACCAATACGTAGGGGAGTGTCTCACGATGTAAATAAATGTGGGTAGACGGGAAAATGTCGAACAGACACAGATGTGTGAGTGGGGTTCCGTTGTTCTTGTTGATACGGACTTTGGTGTGTGTGCGTGTGGTGTGGGGGTACCATGAACAGAAGTTCGCAATGGAGCCGCAGGATCAGGTTAGTATTACTGTTTTATTATTTTATTAAAGTATATTTACATACTATATTTTTATACTTAGTTATATTTGCGATTTTGTAGCAAAGAGAGGAGGTGACGTTATTATATGGTATTATGATCATTTTTAGTATTTATTTAAAGATCGATATGTTATCATTACTACTTTCTGTTATAGACTTTAGGCGCTGTTTACTTTTCTAACTAGAACATTTATTATTTAAAATTCAAAAATGTCGCTTTGCTTCAGTATACGAGTCCCATGTTGATAGTTCATTATAACAATTTAAATTCAAATTCAAATTCAAATTCAATTAATTATTGTTCGTGTTTAAGTGTTGATTTATTCAATTGCTTATTAAATAAACACAAGAATATCTTATTTACATATAAAACATGGTTGTTGACTTTATTAGCAGATATTGTGATTTATTTGTAACAAGATATTAAATGTAATAAGTTTTTACACCAACATTGAAATTATATTATTATATAGTATCGCATAGCTTCGCTTTCACTGTACCCAAAGTGGAGTATAATTTCATTCCTTTATATTCCCGGAACGAATAACTTGGGAACTAGCCGAGGGATTGTAGATATAATGAAGTTTGCTAACAGACGAGACAGATTTAATAAGTTCGGTATAGTTTTGTCATGTCTGTTTTTTTATTTGTTTTTACATTGATATAACATTGTCATTGTACAAAGTCCTTGAAACAATATTATAATCGCATTTAAGCTTTGAATTCTTGTTCCTCTTTCATGCAAAAACTGCTGATCAGATTTGTATAAAAATTTGTTCAAAGATAGATTATAGTCTGGATTAGCTCTTATTTTACATCTCACCTGCGTTCCACTTCACGAATATCCAAAAGTATTCCAAAAATCTAATTCGTACCTACGATGTATACCTATACATACCTAAATTAATATTAGGTATCACTACACTACATAGTACGAGCAAAACAAAGTTGCTTTCCGCCATCTGTGTGTCTGTATGTTTAGATCTTTAACCTCTTATAGTCAAGGGATAATAATAATATACACATTACAAATTTACAATAAATACTAGCTATAAAAACGTGGAAAGATTATTGGGTCCAGGAAACCCCACGTAGTGCAGGACGTAACTTTTATCCACGTGGTTCACGGAAGGTTAAAAATGCGCAACGGATTTTGATGCTTTTTTTATTAGACAGTAATTCTCGAAAAAGGTTTTAGTATAGGTAGGTATCATTTAATAGGTTTTAGACAAAGCGGACAAAACCGTGGGCGGTAAGCAAGTAAAATATTCTTATCTCATTTGGAGTACTAAAAACGATATAAATGCACCATCTCATAAATAAACTAATATCAATTAATTAACTATAAACGACCTTCACAACTGCATTGAAAAACACTTAAACAGATAGCCAATTACATAATATATATCTAATACGAATCAAAAAACACGATTAAAATCGAAACCAGAATTAAAAATTTAAATAAGTTCGCTTCCGTGAAATGCTTGATTTTATCATAGAATTTTATCCGTCGATACTTGAGTCAATTTATGTTAATTATTAATTAATTAAATAAATGAACGAACTTGACACTTCTCACAATTATTATACCGGTTTTGTTAGATAAAGGATACGGTTTAACTGCTTTTATAGAATTTATAATTTTAAATGACTACCTATTTCTCTTAGCGAAGAAATAAGCATCTTATAGGTAGCAAATATGATAATTGAATAAAGCAATTGAACTTTTAGTTTTTGAAGTGAAACTTCTTTAGGCGCGTTAAGAGTAAAATTTAATGGTCGCGTCATGGCAATTCCGTCACGTCATGGAGTAAGGCGACGGTTTTGGTATCTTTGAATCTTGCCAAAGTTTCACTTCTGACACGTGTGCTCGACACACACGCTCTTTTTAATATTAATTAGTCGTTTATTAAAGTATAGATTTTATGTTAAATCATTTTTATTTTTTGTTTCATTTTCACGCCATTTATAATGGCAGTTTCCTTCCTCCCAACTAATATTATAAATGCGAAAGTTTGTAGGGATGGATGGATGTTTGTAACTCTTTCACGCAAATACTACTGAACCGATTACAATGAAATTTAGTATGTTTGTAGCTGAAGAACCAGAATAAGACATAGGCTATTTGTATCCCGGAAATCCAGGATAAAAATAGCCTATTTCTTATTCTGGGTCTTAGGAACGGGAACTATGCGGGTTTTCCTTAGCGGGCGGAAATCTAGTATTTGATAATGAAATTGTACATAATACCTTACTATTTACTAACCATATACATTTACGAGCAAAATAAAGAAAGAAAGAAAAGACTGGTAATAGAATCCTGGACATTTTATCCCTACGCAATATATTTAAAACTGGACACAGCTATTAATTCCCACGTATCTTATCTGAACGCTTAACACAAGATCAGACCGGGTTATCTCTTCAATTAATCCGACATTTTATTAATTTTACCGTTTTCTTCTATACTTAATGAGCATTTATTAAGATGTAAGGTAATTATCGATACTCCAATTCGATTTTAAACTATCTTCTGTGTAATAAATTGAATCATAACGTTGGTGAAAAAAATGTTTTCTATATTTGAAATCACGAGTTCATTTCAGTAGTTAATACCTTATTGTCAACTACCGTCATTATTACATGATTTTTTTAATTCATCTCCACCTTTTGTAAATAGTATTTACGCTGTTTGTTTATTTATATTTATAACTAGCTTTTCACCCGCAGTTTTGCCGGCTTTATCTCGAGAATCACTGTATCTATTAAAAAAACCGCATCAAAATCCGTTGCGTAGTTTTAAAGATTTAAGCATACCTACATAGGGAAAAAGAAAGCGACTTTGTTTTATACTATGTAGTGATTATAATTAAGTAAATATCATACATTTAATCAATGTATTATTTCTCTAATCCTATACATATTTTATCAACAGACGGCAGTAATAGGGTCCCGGGTGACCCTTCCCTGCAGGGTCGAGAACAAGGCTGGTCAACTGCAGTGGACGAAAGACGACTTCGGTCTTGGATTACATAGAGATCTCAGTGGATACGACCGGTATAAGATGATCGGGAGTGATGAAGAAGGTTGGTTTTTAATTATTATGAGTAATTTATATGTTAGGAAGATTTAAGATGTATGTAGAATTTATGTGTTTGTAATTTGTGTATATAAACACATAAATTGATAGCTTTTGATCTGATTAATAATATATTTATTTATTTATTTATTTATGACACTTCATTGTACATAAAACAGGAATTTAAAATAAAAGAATACATAAAATTGGAAAGTGTACAATAGGCGGCCTTATTGCTTAAAAGCAATCTCTTCCAGGCAACCATAAAAATAAAGGACATGTAAGACATTGGTAAAAAGCGAGGGCGCATCAAAAAGATTAAAAAAAAAAAAAAGAATAGATAATACAAATAATTCATAACTAATTAAAGAATAGACATAGATAATTCAGTATATTATATTAATCAAGTTATATTTATATTAAACATACAAATTAAATAAAAATAATAAGATAAATACAAATTAATAAATATATTTATATATATATACATATATATAGGTACATATAAATACATATTTATAAGATAAAAAAGGAAACTAAATACTGGAGAAAAAGTGCTCTTTTACAAGTGACTTGAAATGATGTGGTGTTTTGGCACGTCTGATAGTCTCAGGAAGAGCATTCCACAGCCGAATCGCTAGGACGGTAAAGGAGGAGTTAAAAAAATTGGTATGGTGAATAGGGGTGGATAGGAGAAGGAGATCAGAGGAACGAAGGGAAAGGGAACTATTGGAGTTTAAATAATGAAACTGATTTTTGAGATAGACAGGAGTTTTGGGGTTAAACAGGACAGAGTACAGGAGTTGAAGGATGTGAGTATTCCGGCGATGGCGAATAGGTAGCCAGTGTAATCTTTTGCGAAAATCAGAAACATGATCGAACTTGCGCAAGCCGAAAATGAATCTGATGCAAAAGTTTTGCAACCTCTCGAGAGCATCCAGCTGATATTCGTGAAGATCGGGATAACAGGAGTCGGCATAATCTAGGAGAGGAAGCAAAAGGGATTGAGTCAACGCAATTTTGGTAGAAATCGGCAGGAAGTTGCGTAAACGACGGAGAGAAGAAGCAGAAGCAAACACTTTTTTCTGCACTTCCTTGATTTGATCACACCAAGATAAACTTTCGTCCAAGTGCAAGCTAAGACTTTTCACCTTCTTACAGAATGGAATCACTGAACCGTCTACCGCAATACTAGGTAGGTTTTCCCAGTTTATACGACTTATAAGCTGTTTACTGCCTAAAATAATAACCTTATATATAATATACTTTCTTTAGTAAGTACCTAGTACAAACGACGTAGGTAAGTATATTTTGGTAGTGTTATAATAACAAATTAAATGTTTTTGGAAAGGTTTTTGTACTGGATTTGGTGTAACAAAACAATTGCTCGTAGTTTTATTGTTTAAAAATTGGTTTAGGATTATCTTCCAAAGGAGTGTTCTGATTTTGACGATACACTAAAAATATAGCTGAAATAATAATGAGTAACACAGAATGTCTTTAGCCTGTACCTTTTACGATGAAAATTCACATATGGGGCCAGTTTAACGATTCTTCTTTTCCTAGAAAGACAGGCGTTGGACAAACCTTTAGAGTATAAATTTTGATATAATAAGTAACTAGTTGAACCCTTTAATATTGTAGCTAATTATGAATTAAATACTACATTTAAGCACTTTGTAGTTGTTTTGATTTTGAGCATAATTATTATATTAAACAAAGAGACATCAAACGTCTTAAAGTTAGCTTTATGCTATACCTTTTGATTATTATGACAGATGAAACGTTTAATTTACTTAGTTATTAAGTATAAAGATAAATAGAATATAAAGATTAGGTCCTACTCCAGGATTTACCCGGGTTTATAAAGGTAAGTATGGTCAAGCATTTCACATTAGCTCTTGCAGTGAAAACAAAAAAAACTTTAGCCTATAACCTTCCTCGATAAGTGGGCTATCTAACACCGAAAGAATTTTTCAAATCGGACCAGTATAGTACCCGAGATTAGCGCGTTCAAACAAACAAACAAACATACAAACAAAATCTTCAGCTTTATAATATTAGTATAGATTGAATTCATATTACTATGGCTTAATTAGTCTAATCGATATGATTCAAATTCAACTACCCTTGAATTATTACTACGGACATAATTATTTCGTCAATTTATATTTCTATTATATTGTATAGTTGTTACAGTCGAAACTCATTGCCGGTCAAAATAAATTTTGTCTACAAAAAATAGTCAAAAATATTTTTAACCGACGCGAAATAGTGCATTTTCCCATTCAAATTCAAACTATGTAAGTATATTATAGTTTTACTGCGACTTGCTTGCATGTTAATTATGTATCGTTATATTTCAACTGAATAATTTGATTTTTTTTATAATAAAACTTTTTATGTTTAATAATGTTTTGTCAACATTATTAGACTTTCTAAACGTTAACAACACGTTTTACTGCAAAAATAATTTAAAATCGTTTTTGACCGACTCCTTTGTCAAAAACGTTTTTGACAGGTTTCAGCAGTTTCAGGTTTTGACCGGCAATGAGTTTTGACTGTAACATAGTGACTATGGTTCGTTTCATACCTCCAATATTAGTTTTATTAAAACATTGAAGCTGTTTGAATTATGCGGGCATTAATTTTTATTGATAATCATTTTACAAATTTACGTATATTACGTAATTTGTTTTGTAATTTACGTAGTAGTGTTAATTTCATATAGATATAAACTCAACAAATGTAAAAGATAATTAATATTTTTCAGCTAATAACTAAACCGCCTGAAAATTGTCATTACAATCATTGCACCCAATCGAAAGTTCTGAGGTAACAAACACAAAAAAAATCAGTTGAATTGAGCTGATGTCCTCTTTTTTTGAAGTAGGATAAAAAATACATTCGTATATCCTGGTTTTAAGTGCGTTAATTTTTCCATTTTCATTATGCAAGCATTTTTTTGAATTCAAAATAATTTGAAAATAATGAAAATTTCGTTCAGTAATTTTCTACTTAGAATTTCCTCCACTTGCGCATCTTATTTATAATTAGATATAGTGTTTCAGAACTAAATTCCTCCCTGAGGACTTAGTGCAAGTAATATTAATGCTCTTAATGTGCAACACGTGGTACTTAATCTAGTGTATCATAAACTTTAGCAAATATATTATAAAGGATATTTAAGAACGTTATATAGCAAGGATATTTTGTTTGGAAATCTAAAAAGAGTAATTTTTAGTAACATTTCTTAATATTATGACCCCTTATTTCCAGACAATTTACGCCGAGAATTGAACTGACTGGCATATTCATATATTTACACCCAGTACATAGGTACTGTTTTAATCCTATTGACCTATAAAGGTTACCTTTTTTTTTGATTGAGTAAGCTTCATAACTACCCGCTGAATATTATATTTTTTAACAAATAAACCAATTAATTGTTTGTTTCCCAGGGGACTATTCTCTCGATATTCGAGATGTGACGCTAGAAGACGATGCCAAATATCAGTGCCAAGTCAGCTCAGGCTCTAGAGGTAAGGTTTTTTATACAATAGTATTATAAATAATATTATAAATACCTTATTATATAACTTTATGGATAAAGGATGGTTTCAATAAGAAGAAAATACCACAAATAAAAGACTTAAAGAATATTGATGTTGTTATTTTGGTCGTATTCAATCAAATTATGTACTTTCCATAACATTTCTATTAGAAATGTTATGGAAAGTACATAATTTTTCTATGGTATCTCTAATGTTATTAATTTGCTTCATTTTTTAATTTAATGAGTCCTAAAACGTTACAATATTGCATTACCTATGACCTTAAGTTTATCAAAACTTACCTTGCGCACTGTCATATAGATCTGTAACATTTTTAAAAATACATATTATTGACAAAACATTATACTAAAAAGTATTACAGAATAATTAATCCTCTATCCACTTACAAAAACACACACATGAATACAAAACTAAACGTATTGTTATGTCCATTGTGGAACTATATAATCGCTTCTCGAAAGTTCTGGTTAATTCGGTCTCACGGTTGAGTAGTAATTGAGGTACAATTATGTTGTACAAACAGTGTTGTATTGATTTGGGGACGCGGTTATGGTACGAGCGGGAGCGGGAGCGGTAGCGGTAGCGATAGCCTAAATTTATGAGTAAGAGTGCTTTTCCACCAATAATGTGCGCGGATGTGTAGCGAGGAATGTGTTTGTAATGAAGTTAAAAAAATCAATCCGTTTTATTATTGTTGAAAATGCACCCTAATACCTATTTAGCAAAATGTTTGGCTTTGAAACATTATCGAATACCTACTTTATGTCTTTGGTTGGGAGCGTGAGCGAAAGCGAAAGCGGTGTACTTGGTATTATGATTACTAAATTACTTATTATCGTTTTATTCACGAAACAAGTTATTTATCCAACATAATTTGTTCTGCAGAAATTTTCCCCATTCATTTACCTATTAAAGAAAACATTAAAAAGAAGCCATGTCGTATGATGGAATCAGAAACAATATTTCTCGCTATCACGTGTCTATGACCACACCCTGTAGCATATGAGTATTTTAACAAGCCGGATTCTAACTAGTTGGTTGTATAATAATTGTATCTCTCAAATGCACTTAATAATGGGTATATTATGTTGTTTCTATTTTATCACTGCACGTACAGGAACCTACGAATATTATTTGTGAAATTATATGGTTTAATATATAGAAAATAGTTTGGACAATGGAAAGCCTAGTGTGAAATAACATGGTAGTAGTTGTTATTTGAGAATATAAATGTTATTTGCTACATATTAATGTTTTTATACCTAGGTTAAAGTAATTGATCTGCGCCTACAACATTATTTTGAGCAATTAATTCCCATGAACTATGAAGTGAGCGTTATAATTAATATCTGTTAAATATAAAAAAAAAACATACTTAATTAAGAAACTGTGTGTTATTAATAACATATATTTTCGTTCACTAGATACTTAAAACCTGTTATAAATTCTTCTATCATAAATTCCTACTCTTTAATAAGATACGATGCTATTTTTGCATCGAACGTTTATTCAATAATACTTAAAAGATTAAGCAGATCATATTGAATGTATCCATGCAAAAACTAAAGAGAAAGATTTCATAATATACGTTTTTATAATGATCTATCTAATAAAGCAGGCCATTAAGTATATTATGTTTATCCGATGCAATACTGTAGTAGTTTCTAATTCAACACATACCAGGGCCGAATTCACTTTTATTATATTTAGGACCTTAGGTACTGTATTAACAATATAAAAAACTATTGAATCCTGAATAATAGATATAATAAATACTGAAATTGTTATTTTTATTTAATAGCTTCCGCATCTAAAACTTGACAAATTAATTATCTACTTAAATGTTCTTTAAGGACCAATATCGGTGCAGCAGTTTTTGAGTTAATCGCGAACACACAGACGACAGTAGATAATAGAATAGATAAGTAATTGATATAATTTGCTTCATTCTCAGTGTATTGATTTGATACAGGCTCAATGATATTAGTTTATTACTTATAAATATCTTACCTTACTACTTATTATACCTTACTATATAATATTATATCTGTCAAGTTACAAATAAGAAATCACCAATACAATCTTTCCACACAGAATACTGTAGTACTGCAAAACCCATTTCCCTTTGCAATACTCATTCCAAAGGGAATTGAAATAGGAAGGAATAAAAGCAGTCTCATTCATCTAATGCTGTATACACATCAAACCTGTGAAAGCCGAATGACATTTACCGTCGCTTCGCCCATTCGATCCAAATATAACGGGAAATTCTTAATTGCGCCGCCTGAGTACGGCCCTGAAAAATATTATAAAAGTACCATTGTTTTTCTTGTTAAGCCAAGCTCGAAAATTCTGTTTGCTTTTAATAAATTGGAAATCTGTATTTCTTTTCTTATTTTTCATTTTGGTTCGAGTCGTGTGGTTTTATTAATATAGTTGATATGTTATTTGTAGTGTCTGATTTTATGGTTCTTTCTCATATTATAAAATAATGTATTGCATTAAATGGAATGGTGAGGAGAATTGTGTTTGAATAAAGAACTTAATTATTACGAATTTAAGGTTCTTATTCATAAGGTCATGACGTATTCGCTTGGTTCATTTCAACTTCGAACATTGTTATACTTCTAAAAAATATTAAATGACTCTGTAAACTTCTTCTTAAACTTCTGCTTGCTCTTGTACAAAAATTGCATTCTTGTTTCATAATTCGTTAATTAATAACTATCTGTCATCTGTCAATTTTGTCACAAGAATATTCAGGATATATTATCCGGACGATATCATATCAACGATATTTCGTTGCAATAAGAGGTATACACACAATGTATCTATTGGAAATATATAGGGTAAGAAATGACATGATAAGAATTCAAATCGGAGTATTAAAGCAATAGGAATCGTTAACAGAAATATATATCTATCATACCATATAAATAATGTTGTAAAATTAGTTCTTTCTAGAAGAATTTAGTGTTAGCAGTTAACACTGATTACAGAAGAACAAAGAAGCTTTACAATTTATAATCTCAAGAACACTTGAAACGGAAATATTAAGCACGTCTTAACACCATTTAAAATTGTCATGTAATATCTTCAAAATAATGTAGTAATTGAGAGAAATATAAAATGTTTTTCAAGAGGAAACTAAGAAAAATAAATGCTCAATTTTTCTAAGTGCTCCGCGTTTTATACAGAGGGAATAAGTTTGTGTTGTTGTTACATTTACTAAGCTTATGACGAGAATTCTATGATCATAAGACTGGGGAATATTTCCTTTTCACGATTATTAATGTTTTCATTTTGTTTGCTATACGCAATTTCTTTGCGGATGTTATACATTTAGTAATATAATTTCCTATGTGATGTGAGTTGTTTACATATTTATTTAATAATGTAATAATGAATCTGTATATTAAGGTACCAGCTTATGCTTACGAAGATATAAATAAAGAAAAATACGTTTTTAATCACAAAATAAGCATCTGAAAAGAATTGAAATAGGAAAGTTAACAAGTGCTTAAACTAGAAAGAATCTATGAAAATACATTTTTATAGAACTTTATAATATACTAGATTCCGCCCGCGGCTTCGCCCGCGTGGTATTTTGGTAAAAGGTAGCCTAATATATTCTTTCTCTAGGTCTAAAGATTGTCTGTGCCAAATTTCATCAATATCGGTTGAGAGGTTTAAGCGGGAAAGCGTAACAGACAGACAGACAGAGTTACTTTCGCATTTATAATATTAGTAGGAATTATATAGATGATTATTATATTATAAAGTATATATTATTATAGAATTTTTATAATACAGTCATCATCTATAAAAAGATAACAACAAACCAAAATCTCCTTTGTGTCAAACCCATTACGCTACCACATTAACTATTCAGAATATACGCAAAACATTCAAAAAGATATCTAAACAGAAATCGCCCTATAATTGGCATAATTTATTCCTTTTGAACGCTTCACAAGACGACAATTTTTATGACCCGAAATCCAATAAAAACTCTCGGATCAATCTGTTGAACGCTCTATTCATATGCAAAGGGATCATGAAATTAATTTACATAGGCCTTTGTGCGTATATTTGATAAATTCCCTTCTATCTTATCTAAGACCGTTGCTTACGGGCCATTCGGCTTTGTTCGAAGATTAACGTTTAACTCTGCATCGAGATAATCGAATGCTCCTTTTCCACCGTTATCTTAAAGGTTTCCTTGATTCCATTAACGTGGCTTGACAAATTTATTCTAATCATCCAGGGGCTCTTAATGTTTCGTTTTAATTTCAACGTCCCGTTTATCTGATTACGTTTGTATTTTGAGGAGTGTAAATTGATCTGGCTTGAATAGATTGGATATCTAAATCGCTTTGAAGATGTCTTGTATGATTTTGTTTAACGAGTACCAAACTGACGTTCGGATGCCTTGAATATTTTGATGTAAGTCCAGGGAGGATGTTTGCGGATTTAGTCGTGAGCGGGGATTATCATAAAGGGGTATGTAGCAAACAGTTGAAGCAAGTACTGTGTATGAACATTATAATATTATGTAGGTATATGGTCGCGCATGTAGGACAGTTGGTTGGAATAGCAAAAAATCGATCGATAGTTGAACGGGAGTGTCAATTTCAGCTTAGGTATTCAATGTGGGTGTCTAAAGCGTGAAATGATAATATGCCATAATATCTATATTAATATTATAGAGCTGAAGAGTTTGTTTGTTTGTTTGTTTGAACTCGCTAATCTCAGGAACTACTAGTCCGATTTGAAAAATTATTTCGGTGTTAGATAGTCCATTCATCGAGGAAGGCTATATCATCACGCTAAGACCAACAGGAGCGGAGCAATGCGGGTGAAACCGCGGGAAACAGCTAGTTTAATATATTTATAATGATACACACCGTATACGTAAATTATTTCATGTACATTTAAACAAAGTTAAAGATAATTCAAGTACTCTTGATAACGTAAAGATACATACTTTCCGATCGATTATAATTTTCTGAGAATATTTTATGTACTACAAATATAAATATTCTGTGACGTGTAAATTACATGCTATGGATATAAGTAATGAAGGCACATTCGAAGCGTAAATTGTGAATGAACAACGTTTTAATATGGAAATATAATTCCGTAGTTCGTAAATGTTCGCGAAGAAACCTTTTCGTTTATACTAATGTTATAAATGCGGAAGTAACTGTCTTCTATAACTTTTTATTGTGTTAGAGGGTCTTTGAAATTTGGGTGGATTTTAATGCAGAAGTAAGCTTTGTTTTTACTCCGAAATACCGAAGAAGGGTAGTGCTTTAATAAAATAGTTTTCTTATAAAATATATTGAGATCAAGTGCACCGCCCGCTTCTTTGCCGGTTGTAGTATAAAAAAAAAGTTAAACGCTTAATTTAGTACTTTTCTACATGTAATTTGCCTTTAAAAAGTGACTTTATTTGGTAAACATCTTATTTAGTAGATACTCTTCATTATTCAAAATTTGATTTGCCCTCATTAAAGTGATATTATAATACACTAGCGGTCCGCCCCGGCTTCGCCCGTGGTACATATTTACATTTTCCGGGATAAAATATATGCCTATACGGATTCGGAAGAATCCCTCTAAGTAATGGTAAAAGAAATTTTGAAATCGGTCCAGTAGTTTTTAAGCCTATTCAATACAAACATACAAAAATACAAAGGTTTCCTCTTTATAATATTAGTATAGATAGTTTAAAAATATTTTGCAACTACACAAACCATGGTAGAAATTTCCATTTTCCAAACAAGAGACGACCCTATTCCAAACTTAATTAGGTTCCAAATTATTCGTACAAATTCTAGCCAGTCCATTCTTCTCGAAGTTTCCGCTAGCTTTGCTAGATGCTGGGAAATACGAAATGTTTTGTGGTGCACATTAAAGTATCAAAACTCGGACACAATGGACTATATTAGTTGTTCTGTTTAAACTTAGACGTGGACCAGGATAGGAGTATTATTAGAAAGATGTGCAAGGAAGGGGTATTTTGATTTTGATACGGTATAAAAGTCCTAGATGGCAAAATTGTGCTGTGAAATATACCATGAATATACATAAAAAAAATAATTAATCTACAGTCAATATTGGTAGTAAGAAAGAATCAAATCGCAGAAAATACTACGATACTTGGAAAATTTGAATTGTAGGTACAGTACATCAAGTATGAAGGCGTTATTTATAATACATACAGATTATACATTTTTATTATGATAATTATAGCATCTCATCAAAGACTTCCTTGGGTTTTTATACGACGTCAAATTGTCACAGTATCGATCAACATTTCTACCCCATTTTCTCATCCCTGAGCCATCTACACTGGTCATCAAAAAAATCGACCCACCTTCATTATGTTTGCTATTTATCGATTATTTCACAAATAAGACGACAATGTATTTCAATTATCAACTAACTAAGAATTAGTAACTGGTTTAGTAACTGAATAAGAATTATAAAGGGCAAAGAAAAAACAATTAGAAAAGCTTTCCTAGTCTTACGATAATTCCATATTGGAATGAGTTTGGCAACCAGCCCAAAACCAAGGCTTGTAAAATGTCCGGAACGTCCGTATGATTAAAATAATAAACCACTATTGCTTAATTATTTCGTTTGGATACACTTACGGGTAATACCATGCTTATTTGTGAGTTTATTTGAAGACTGAGCATTAAATGATATTTTAAGGTCAAATAATTATTATTTTTTTAATGCCCAATGATCTATCATCTTATGTATATTCCATATTTGTATTGATAGAACTTGCAAATTGTCATAGTAATGATAGTAATGTGAATTTTGAGAAGATACAGTATACTGATATTTACTCAGTATTAATCTGAATTTATCTTCACAAGCCTTTGCTAGGCCAATATTCCAATAAAACACAATATACTCGAATAAGAAAGAACAACACAATCTGTTGTTCTTTTATACAAAATTCAAGCAATATTTGTTATGTAAAGCAAATATCCCGTTTCCAATAAAGCAGAGAAATACATTGTTCTCTTAACTGTTTGTGTGCGCCGACTTAAAGAAAAGACAATAAGCGAAAAACCTAAATTTACAAGCAGATACTTAATGGCAATCTTCAAAGAGAAAGCAACATTGTACTAGAGAAAAATAAACACCGCTCTCGAAGACTAGATAAAAGATTTACATAAAACTAATGGAAGTTTTTATCAAGAAGACACAACGATGGGTAACTAGCTTGCGGCAAAATTGTACAACTTTGCACTATTTAACTTGCAAACTTTCAACAAAGTTTGCTCTATAGAAAACTGTCTTAAGGGAGTCTTTCATTGTCTTTCCTCGGTTTCGCCATTAAATTGTGAGTCAGGGTACCTCGGTGGACCGCTGTCTAGTAAAACTGCGGGTTTGTGTCCTGTTTGGACCTTTAAGTTTGGAACATATTCAAACATTACCCACACTTTATGGTATCGGTTAAACAGTAAACTGTTCCTATTTGGATCCAGATCTCTGTGAATAATATGAATTTTTTTGAATAGGATATGCGGGCTGAAATCGGAAACATATATGATGGCTCAATTACAACAATAGAGTATACGTGATACGTGTTTTAAATCAAAACATTTGGTAGTTAGGTGAATAATTGGTTTTATAGATTTTATATAGGTGGATAACGAAGTTCTAACATCCACACAAGTTTCAAGTTTATTAGTTAATTAACTTGGATATAAACTTAAAATAAATCGATTCAAAATAAATCGATTCATAATTAGGTAAATATTGAATTGAGGTCAAACTTTGTCATGTTACGTAAGGTTATTGTTTGCAAGAACTACACAAATTTTAAAAAATGATTTCTGTAAAATAGAGCATAAAAATGGAACGTTTTAGTTAACAATATCAATTCCCTCAACAGATATACAATGTATACCCAGCTCAAATAAATTAAAACTCTTTGTACAGGTGAACCTGCAATTAGGTCACGCTACGCCCGCCTAACCGTCCTAGTGCCGCCTGAACCGCCGAAAATTCTACAAGGGAATTTCTACTCTACCACAGAAGACAGAATCATCAAACTCGAATGCGTCTCCGTGGGTGGGAAACCGCCAGCTGAGGTAAGAAAGACTTATGTACAGAAACAAATAGACGAAATTAAACTTTTTAACAAGACCCATAAAGGCGGGTATCGCGTGAATTGGGAAAAGCTGACTAGGTGAGAACTGACAAATTGTAGATGTTCGATTGAAAATGGATGATATATTTCAAATGCGTTTTTACGCGCTCAATTCCATTAGCACTCACAACTGATGAAATGGTTTTACATTCTGCATGTGTAATTTATTAACGTGAAGGTAACTTCTAATTTAAGTGTAATTTTAGTTGAGTAATTTAGTATGGCCTGCTCTCAATTTAGATTAGATTGCACTTAATGTTCTCTGCTGGGTTTAGGATGGTTGTTTTTAGATGCTGTTATTGTTTGTTGAAGTCTTCAAGCAGCAGATAATTATACTTGTAAATAAAAGATGTTTATTCCGAAAAAAGGGGTACAAAATATCTTGATTTTCACTTCAGGTAATCTTCATTTCAATCAGCCTTGACGTTAAATATACGACATTAAACCGGTTATGTCTGAAATATTTGGTTTGATCTTTCACGGCGCCAACCGAGTAGCAAGAAGAGCCGTTTCCGACATATTTCAAATTAAATATTAAATTTAATTACGCAGGAAAATTGCTATTCAGATGATACTTTAATCCTTTGCTATATTTATTTAAATAACAACTCTTAAGCTAACGACGTTTTAGAATGATATTTTAGTCTGAATTTCATCCTTGCGTTGTCTATTTACAACTAATTAAAGTCTCAGAATTTTAAGCGCGTCGAAAATGACATGCAAATATCTTCACTGTATAAATTAAGCAAAATATATTCTCTGCTTACGTTTCAAATTATCTATTTCAAAGTTAAATTTAATTAACTAGATACTCCGAAATTCGCAATTTATTTTAGTTTTTCGCTCTGGCTGTTGTTTTGTCATTATTTGATGTTAGTCTTCGTTTTTATATTGTGTATCTTTCTAAACTACATAAGCTTATTTTGTTTGAAATTAGCTTTCCTAAGATGAGCATCATCAACATTAATTTACATCTCATCTTTAAATATAAGCATTGCTTTGATGGGTTTCGGATTTCAAGCTTCGCCTTCGGTATCGATAGAAGAATATTTTTTATATTCATTTTATTACTAATGTGATTCATTTGGATTTTTAATAATCGCAATATTTATAAATGTGACTCACAGGAAAGACATGTGTACTTAATTAGAATACAAATTTGGTGAAACATTTAATATATGTTTAAATTACGTGTTTTTATCTCCGTGTTCACGATAATTAAAATGTTCTTGATTTACGTGTACCATTATTTCTTCGTGAGAACTTAAATATAATTTTTATTCCATATCTAACTAATATCTATGCTGGTATAATCTTCAGCATATCCTTCAGTAGCTTTTAAAGTTCTTAAAGCCATTATACTAGGAGTATTTACCCATTTATCAAATATATCGCCAAGCTCACCATTCAAATTCTTAGGTACTTCTATTAAATTCATGTAATTCTATAGAGATTTGTCCACCGGACTTCCATTTAACCGTTCAACTCATTTGCTGGAAGCTGTTTCATTTAATCCATTTAAACGAATTGAATAGATGATACTCACGGGAGGAGAGACAATTAGGAGTTAAATTGAATATGATGTCGCGAGCCCGAGAGGGCTGAAATGTTAAACTTGTGGTTGTTTTTGTATTGCAGTCTTTATTTTATACTAGAGATCGCCCCGGCTTCGCCTGGGGTACAATGGTGATACTAATATATATAGTCTACTATTTTATGCATTCGCGTAGGGTGAAATGCTGATAATAAATATAATATTTTATGCATGTTAGATGTAAGTATGTTAGTTCGTCTTGAAATACCGTACCTATTTAAAATCCCGCATCAAAATCTGTTACGTACCTATTTTTAATTATCTAAGCACACACAGGGATAGACAGACAGTGGGAAGCGACTTTGTTTTACAATATTTGGTGATTTACTTTGTATTCAAGTTAGTTATAACTATTGATGTGTAGAAAGTTTAGTTTTATTGTTATATATTCATAGTTTATAGCTCTAATTGCAATGATTGTTAGAATGTTTTAAAAACAGGCAGCATTAATTTTAAAAGCTGCCAGAATGGAGTATTTATAGTGTAGCCGTTTTATTGTGATTTGTCAGACTATTGTTGAATATTTTAGCGCGTCGACGATCCCGCTGATGGTACTATTTTTGTATGGAACAATAGATTGAAAACTAACTAACTTCACGCGATTTTTATTGAATCTGTTTTTAATATTATGTACGAATATAAAGTGTGTCATGGAAGATGGTAGTTTGACTATAAGATTCAGACATCTTTAGTTTACTCTGCTTTATGAAATAGCATATCATTCGTATTCAATTTTTGTCTAAATTCGTAGTAAGTCGGTTATTTTATATCTAGTTCTAAACTAATAATAATTAATAACTTAAGCGCGTTCAAACAAACATCTGGAGGAGACTTAGGTTGTATGTTTTAACGCGCTAATCTCAGGAACTACTGAATCGATTTTAAAGATTCTTTCACCGTTGTATATTATGTACGTGATCGATGAGTGCTGCGTGGTACATATTATACTATGCACTATGTACGCGGTACATATTAGGCTATATAATATGTACCACGTGCGAATCCAGGACCGACCGCTAGTCGCATATAAATGGAAGAGAAAATTATGAAAGTAATATAATTTTTCGTTTTTGAGAAAAACAAATTATTAACACTCATATTTTCACCAGATTTCATCCCTAATTACGACTAACACGTCTCCATCTAAAAGCCATTAAACAATTTATGCTACAGAGTGTACTAAAGCAAAATACATATACACTCGAATAAATTAACCCTCCTGGTGTATACTTCTACTCAAAAATTTTAATAATGTCTGTCTGTTAGGTAAGGTTTCAGCATATATTATACAAGATATACAATACTATTTAGAAAGAGATAATATGTAAACGTATACTTATACGTATTTATAATTTCATGTGGCGTCCAAAATAGTTTAAAATTAAACATAACAAAAACTTACGGAAACGACCGCGACGCGACATTTGTTGCAGGGGAAGTTTCAGAAACACTGATTTTAGGCCAGCTTTCTGTCCGCGGCTTTGTTCGCGTCGTTAAGTAATATTAAGCGTTATTGTTATTAATGTCGCATTAATTATACGTATTTGGAAAGGGTGTTTGCTTGTCTTACCTTCACGTCGCAACTAGCAAAATTTTATTGTATAACTTTTATCTGGTGATAGTTATGTTAGACCGTGCTTTAATATATTTATTGTGTATTGTAGTGCTTAATATGTTCTTAGTTTTAGTTATAAATTATTATATGCATGTTAGTCTGTAAGGTATTTTTTCTATGGGTCTGTACAATTCTACAGCAATTCTTTTGCAGTTCGCGCTGTTAAGCTTTGGAATGAGCTCCCTCTAGCTGATCGACAAGCTCAAACCTTAGGCAGTTTCAAAAACCTCCTCAAGTCACACTATCTATCACTTTCTTAATCCTCACTCCATTTCATTGCTGTT
>CAJQZM010023346.1:0-16995 GCA_907164665.1 Colias nastes | reverse complement strand
ACGGAACGAAAGATAGGGCAGAACAGTTACGGGGAAACTTTTACTGAAAACGGTGCGATCTGTGTGGCCGCGGGTATAACGAGCTGCTTCTGGTGTTAATTAAAAGCAGCCCGCGTTTGATACGATAACTTTTTGTGTAGATATTCACAGAAAAAACTACAACAATAGCGAGCCAAATGTATTGTGTACATTTTGTATTGCTTCTGAGAATTGCGCGACCTTGGCCCGAATGACTTGACTTGGCCTGTTCATGGAAAATATTTATACAAAACGGACTTTACATCCATTTTGGTATGCATATTTATATTAAAAATTGCATACTATTCTTTCGAGATTCAGTAAAAATTTCCTCCGCTATTGTATTAGTACACAAACTATACATAGATTTGAAAGCATAGCAGTGACGATATTTTTTTTCTGAAACCTGAAAAGTTAACGTTTTTTAACTACAGATTATTAGGGTTAGATCGAAAGATAATCATATATACAATACATATTTATACGCCCGGAAGTTTACGGAGTTTTTAATAATTAATAATAGATAATATATACATATAAATCTTTTGTGTTAGTGTACTCGGGTATGGTCTGTGTTTATTAATTACTTGATTATATGAATGTGTAGCAAAGAAGCTGCTTTAGCCAAAGCAAAGCGCTTATGACCAGGGAAAGATGAGAAATATAGACTGTTCCTTTAGAAATATTAGCCAATATTTGAATAGTTATTATATTTCTCGAGTTAGTGAGGAATGTGATAAGGATACAAAAGCATGCCATAAAAATAGATAATTGAAACAATCTATAAATTTTAATACGAAATAAAAGCTTCAATGAATACGTGTTCAAGCTAAAGCATAACAAAATTAGAATATAAGTACTTTAAATATACATGAGATACAGTGGAAGAAATTATTTGTCCATATTTCAGAAAGTTCAAAAATTATTTTTGTAAAGTACTTAAATTCAATAAAATACGTGTTATTGATCTTTACTTGGATAAATAGTTGAAATATTTGAAATTACGTCATCAATTCATTTGTTTCAATAAATACAACAAAATAAAATGATGAAACAATTAGGTAGTTAATTAAAGTTTTTAAGGTATTAAAGTTTTATACGACTGCAAATGTTGTTTTGATACTAATCTTCTTTAGTTTTTGTAAATTAATATTTATTTACATTACATTACCAACCTTGTAAATTACCATTAGTATTTTTGAATTAATTAAAATGCACGTTAGCTATGGAAACATTTTCTTTCAACTATTTCAACCATTTCAGCTACAGTAAAGATCCAATTCATACAAAAGTTCATCAGTATGTTTGTACGTACCTCTGTACACCCGGTTTCTGTCCGTTCCAGAGATAATCTTCTATATATCTCTTGTGGTCCTCTTCACCATCCACATGGTTCATGAGAGGTTCAGCTTCTACAGAACCTGGAATGGAGTACTCTATCATTAATGTATTAATATTGAAGATTAAATAGTAAGAAGGAAAAAAAGAATCAAGTAAATCGGTAAGGAAACCTCGGAGCAATCGGTGTACCTACATACATAAAAAAAAAATATACCGGCCGAATTGATAACCTCCTCCTTTTTTTTGAAGTCGGTTAAAAATAGTCAAGAATATGGAGATGAAAATTAGTAGTTGTAACAGCGAATATATCAAGTTAAAGTTTAAAGTGAGTTAAAGAATGAAAAACAGTTAGGTTATAATATCCTTAGATACATGCATGAATTACAAAGAGGTGACATAAGGTTAAGAAAAGATGAAGCATCTAAAAGAAGAATGATTTAACGTAGAAAACATAATATAGTAGTAACACACTAACTAATGTTTTAATTGTATATTATCAACAATATCACAATTCTATCACCAAATTGCTAATCGTAACGGAAGATTCTATTAATACGATTCTACGTAAATATTTTTGAATTTCATTCTCTTTCCTATTCATCTTTATCTTACCTTACATATTGATTTATTATTTACATTAAAGTATTTATAAGCATCCGACAGTTGTTGAAATGTAAAGTATCACATTTCACGTCAACGCAACAAGTCCCAACTAATTTGAATACCAAGTTTGAGTGACTGTTTGAGTGACTGTTTCATTAACAATGCAAATTGTTCACTTGAGTTGGGAGTGAGCAATGAGTTTAGCAAATTGGAGCATTTTGAGTTTGTTTGTTTGAAGTTTTTAAAATGTTTTAGCATTTCTAAAAGGTACTCGAATATCTTATAGTAGTGAAGTGAGATTGATTGAGAGAAGTGATTATTAATTTTTTCGTTTTCCTAATTTTTCGAGAAGCTGTTATTGACGAAATTTTGAGCTTTTTCCTTGTTTGAAGTTCTTCAGCAATTTTTTTTATCACTTGTAAAATGATACTTGAAGATATTTTTAAGGTAGTGAAGTGAGATTGATTGAGAGAAGTGATTATTTTTTCGGCTAAAAGTTGTTATTCTGCGGAATTTCGAGATTTGATCCTATTGTTTGAAGTTCTTAAGCTAAACGTTTTAGCACTTGTAAAAGGATACTTGCAGATCATTTTTTTTATATAAATTGAAAATTAATTGAGATATAAGCAATTCTTCAAAGACTTAGAATTGCTGTTTTTGTCCTCGTTTGAAAAAGGATTGAGGCAATAGATACTGTCTATAGTTAGAATTTTAACGATCTGTTGACAAATCAGAAAATAATACAAATAGATCGATGATTTTGTAAGATGGAGATTGGTGTGCAAGATAACTAAGATGATGGTGTCATAATTTATATATATCTTGGATATGTTTAATAACATTTGCAAGTCAATTATCAGCAAATCTATATAATTATTCATAAATTAGTTTTTTTATAAGACGCAAAAAATTTCAGCTTTACGTCGGTAGTTATAAAAATCTTTAAACTCTTTGCTATATTGTTTCACTTTGAAGCGAAGGTGTATTAAATATTTTATTTGACATTCAACCCTCGAGAAATGTGCAAAATGCTAAATGAAATTCATAGCGTAAAATTTCAACTGAAATCATGAAAAGCAAAGGAATGTCACAAACGAACGCTAAGAGCTCTCCGGTCGCCATTTGCAAAATGTTTTATGTATTCGTAAGTTTCAAAATGGCGGATTAGTTTTTCAAAGACGCGTGTAATCTCCTTGAGTGAATGTTAATATGTAGGTTAAAGTTGAAATAAAATCAACCTTTTTATTTATTTCAGAATTCTGACCTTTCGTGCTTTTTCATATGAATTTATAGTATCGTATATGTATATGATTTTTTCTAACATATACTTTTTATTCTGTGTCCAAGAGAAGTCGAGATGGAAGTTAAGTTTTTTTACGCAAAGACCAAAGCCAATATTTAATATCTGTTAAGGTAACGTAACGATGTCTTCTTCTGAATTAATTCCTGAAAATTATAATTCCCAGCTTTCCTTGATTCAGTCCACCAGAAATATTAACTATTCCTTCCGGATATGCTCTACCTGATACAATTTTAATTGTCAAGATTTCTTTGTCCATTCCACTTGAAACCTATACTTTCGAACGTACCTTCTGGAGATACTCTTCCTGGGAAAATCCTAATCTATACTAATATTATAAAGCTGAAGAGTTTGTTTGTTTGTTTGAACGCGCTAATCTCGGGAACTACTGGTCCAATTTGAAAAATTCTTTCGGTGTTAGATAGCCCATTTATCGAGGAAGGTTATAGGCCGTTATATGTGTCATCACGCTACGACCAACAGGGGTGGAGCCACGGGGGTGAAACCGCGCGGAGCAGCTAGTTCTCAATATTTTTAGTCCATTCCTGAAACCTTTACCTTCAGCAGCCGCAGCCTTCTTCAGCGCACCCATGGAGATGCTCTTCCTGGGCGCGTCCGTGGTGTCCTTCGGCCATGCGAACTGGTTGCGGTACTCTGTGCTCACCGGGTCGGGCTCCTTTGCTGCTAGGACTTCGCCTAGGGCTGTGGTCGCCTGCGTGGAAAATTAATGAACTGTAATGTTTATATGATTAGCTATTCGCGTCTTCACTGTGTGTAATTTATAAAATTAGAAGCGATATAATTATATACGTATCATGATGGATTTTCCCATAGGAACGAGATGTTTTGCCGCAGCAAAAAAATATCATAACATAAATCGCTCCGTTGTGACGCGACAGAAAGACAAACAACATCACTAAATTTTACAGAATCTAAGTAAACGATATTGAATATTTTTTTTAAACTGACTTCTAGTACAGATGTTGAAAATTTTTATTACGTTTCTTTTAACGGAATATATGTATAAGGTATTTCTTTTAAACTTTAGCTTTTTTCAAATTGAATGAATTTATTGTTAGAGTTAACTAACCTTCGGTTCAACAGTGTCAGTCCATCGTGGCTGGCGAGGACCTTCAGACTTGCTGCGCCGCCCGGCGCGGTCTGTCTCATTTCTTTGAGCGCTCTGCAAATATAATATATTAAAAAACACCACTATACAATTCAAAAAGAGCTTTAGTATTACTTATAGTCTTTTATTGGAACAAAATTAAGAATCATCTTAATTCTTCCAATGCTTTTTGAGTCAATCGTTTTAGCGATTTATGAGTTAAAACAATTATTTTTTTTAACAGATGGAATTAGTCAAAAGCTAATAAAAATTTCAATTCACTTTTAAAGTAGAGCGCTACATATTCATTTCATTCTACGTTCATTAATAGTTCAGACAGCTTCGATCCTCTAGATAAATGATATAAATGCTACTCGTAAGCCCAGCAGATATCAATCAATCAGGTCTCAAGCTACAGCAAGATATACTGAATTCATTAGTTTGGCTGTCGACAGGAACTTCTAACACTTCTTCGATTATGAGTATTTATAAGCTAGAGGAAAATATACAGGTACCTATATCTATCCATATCTAAATAATATCTATCTACTTATATTGTAATGATGTGTAGATATAATATCTTTTTACTATCAAGTTACTTTATAAATACAGTTTTAATTTTAAGGTATGTAATAAAAAGTTACTTGTAAGTAAGTATTGAATTAATGGCTTGTACATTTAAGAGGCCGTATCGATTTTAAGAGTGATTTTGACTTGTTTCTTTAATTCTTTAGGAGCTCGTTTAAAAAAACTAACTACTATGTTATATGAAAGTAATGGTATAATTTAAAATTCTCTAGAATATTCGATTATATAGATTTGCCGTAACAACGTTTGCGCTCCCGTATATAATCGAAAATTCTAGAGAACTTTAAATTATTCCATTTCTTTCATAAAACATATAATATGTATTTTTTTTATTGCAAATTTTTAAGCATTAACCTATCATTTAGTGTGTATTTTTTATTTTTTTTTAACTCTGTTGTAAGAACTAGAAATTCGACGCCATATACGCATAAAATTTCATCAAAGTAAGGCTATTTTAACTTAGATGTTCTTTGAATTTTTCAATAAAAGTACATAAATTGCCTCGAACATATTTTAGGATGTCTCAGTGTCGTTACTGTAGTATATTTTATAAGAAAACTTCTTCTATTAAATTCCGTGTAAAATACAAAGACACGAACGTCCCGCATGGAAAAAATTGAAACACGCCTTAGGTTATTGGCTATTAAACAAACTGGACAATGAATATCAATAAATTGTCTCGAACGTATTTTAGATATTGAATGAATCTTTAATTTAAGATATCATCAAACATTGTTACTAATTTAGTTTTGTTAAACGAGCTTCTAAAGAATTACAGAAACAAGTAAAAATCACTCTAAAATCGATAAGGACTCTTAACAGAAAAATAAAATGATTGTACTATTCTCAAGAGGTGTCCTAGTTATCCCCATGATGTATTCCAGAAAAAAGGATAAAATGATGAAAAGAAAAAGTAAGTAAGTAATAGACTGGTAGTTCCTTGGAATATAAAAGGTTTTCAAAAAGCTCTTGGTTTCTATGGAAATTTCAAATAAACTTAGAAATAATATGTTGTAGTTTCACTTTACCAACGCGTTAGTACCTACATAATAATTCTATATAATTAGTAATCCAGTAGAAATTTAAAGAAAGATATTAAAGTTAGAAATTCAGGTCACTCTAGGTAATGAAAATAAACTGATCTATAAAGTACCTACGAACTTAATACTATCATTAAAACGTACGAGTCGTTTCCTGACACAGAATTTTGTACATAAAAGTCTGTTTACTTGAGAGTCTTTGTTAGAAGCGCTATGTAAAAGAAAAAGAGTATTTTCAAATTTTAACTCGTAAATGAAACCATGCCATATTAAATTATTATTAAATTTCATAAAAAATATTTTATGATATTCAAAGGAAAACTTTGTATAAAACACGCTCTTTTTTCTTCTTCCATTAAAAAAAAACCTGAGTCAGCAATATTATAATCTCCTGATAATTACTTTAGAATTAAAGCTTTGCTTTAAAGCTCTGTATGATGTAGATGCTAAATTAAAGTATCTAATGATGTAGATTCTAAATTAAAATAAGTAGATTCTGAGACGTCAAATCTAAATCCTAGTATAAACCTAGTATAACTATTATAGTCCTAGTATAACTATTCGAATCTATTGTAAGATCCTTTTCTTGATTCCAGATAAAATGCGAAATTCAATAACACTGTGAAAATTGTACTTTATTTTCCCAATCTTTGGAGGTTAGACAAATACGGTTTTATTTATGTAGGCTGAACAAATCGGCCGGGATTCTAAGAAACAGATGGTTTCTCTTTCAGCATGCTTACCCTAGCATAAAATATATTCGTACATTAAATAAAATTCAAATATTTGTTTTATTTTATTTTATTTAACAAGACTCCAGAAAGGCTTTTGAATCGTCTAAATACATAATTTAATTATTTTGTATTTACAATCCGTCCGGAAAATATTTCTGCAGAGAATTATAGCAATCAAGACACGCTGTACTTATGTAGTTGTTCTTTTAAAATCATGTCAGTATAAATAATTTTGACTATTTATTCTGTAATTTTAACTAGAATAGATAGAGACGACGATAGAGATCTAGAAACTTCACAAAAACATTTATTTCTACCTTTAACAGTTACTGTGTTTTAAATTTTTATTTGTCCTTGTACTTTGACTTTCACAAAGTAATTGTCACTGCCGACACTGCCGAAATAATATTAAAATTTTCTTCTTGGAGGTTATAAAATGCAATTAGTTAGTCGACCATGAAATGGATTGCGTACTTGGTGTAAATTTGTTTATTTTTAATGTTAATGTTACTTATTTTTGTCTTGACGAATAGTTGCAAAAATGCTGTAAAGTTGGTTAAATTTTTACTAGGTATGAAATCATGTTTATAATAAAAACCCTGACTTTTATGTAAGATCCTGGATTTCATATAATATACAGAACGTCAAACTCAAACTCAAAATAAAAACTACGGCCTAATAAAAGCACTCTTTCGTTCTCAAGTAAGTATAAAACATATTACATCTCGTCCGCTTACACGAATCGGGCAATTACCTGACTTCAATATTTCCATTCATGAGATAACTTAAACTATAGAAACATGTTTGTCATTTTCGTGCGTGTTCAACTTTATATACGAACACGTACATACTTTAAAAATATTAAGCTGATATAAAAATATGTACATACCCGGGCTCTATCCAGGGTCTGTGGCCTGATGTAATCCGAGGGTGCTGGGTCGAACAGCTCATTCGTCTTATACGCGACTCCGGGGTACTTCTTCCGACGAGGTAACGCCGGCTCGATTGCTCCTGGACAAAATAAAAATAAATAAAAAATAATAAAATAATATTTATTTGCCAAAAGGAAGGTTATTAAAATAAGTACAGATTTCGACAGCGGACCCCGCACTAGGCACAGCCTGTCTCGCGGGGCCATACAACGATTGTACGATGAAAATGGAGGTTCACAAAGGGTCCAACACGTTTAATACAATGCAACTTTGAACATGATATTTAGCTTATTTAAACAATTGTACAGTTATAGTAGGTATTCTTAGAATCTGTTCTGTTTGCTTATAGTCTTTGGACACTAGAATGCACAACAAGTTTAGTCTATGGTCACTTTTTGGTACTGTTGGTAGACCGTAGAGAGTAGAAGATGGTGATGGTACGTGGAAGAAAGTATTACGAAAAGCCGTTGGATTTAGTTCTTATTGACAGCCTTTTTATTGCAGTTGTATTGTATTGTATACAGTTGGTGTAGAAGTTAGTAATTGTAAGACATGTAATAAAATATTAAAAGAACCTGTAGTGTAGGTATATCTTAATCATCAAACCATAGAATGCATGATATTAAAGAAGCGCTATTCAAGTGGTTACTTTATTATCCCTTTGCAGTTAACGTGATGCTGGATCTTGCTTCCGTAAACATAGGCTAGTAAGAGAAACCTTTTTAAACTACGGTATGTTTCCGACAAGGGACTGGATTTTTAAATCGATATAATATAAGAATGTTGTTATAAACCTTAAAAAATGATACTAATAATGGGGAACTTGAAAAGAACATTTTATAAATATTACACGGCATTGAGTACGACTCGTACCTACTTAGCGTTCTAACAGACGAACGGCAAGTTGTGAACGGCAGAGGCTACTTCAGACGTCGCCACATGTCGACGGCAGTCATCGAAGCGTCGGCGGCAGCAGTCAATACGTCGACGTCTGCCGTCGACAGGCAAAAACAGATGCCGTCAAACGTCAAACGCTTGAAGTTTGCACTTTGCCGTCAACGCTGCCTGCTGCCGCCGCGGCCAACGCTTGGAAGACTGCCGTCGACATGTGGCGACGGCTGAAGTAGCCTCTGCCGTTCACAACTTGCCGTTCGTCTGTTAGAACTCTAGTCTCTTTAAGTCTCGCGTATATTTGATAAAATTATACTAAATCATCATTACAAATTGCAATCAACATCAAATGTCAATTTATATTGTATTTTGAATGATATCATTCCGCTTCTTTAATAATGATAAATTAGTCGATAAATTCAAAACATGAATGAAGAAATTTATACGTGTTTTGCATAAAATCTTGGAAGCTTTATATTTTGATGGCTTTACCTAAGCGCAGGCTCAAACAAAACATGTTCAACCCTCGAGTAGATAGGGCTGGCACTCAGGAGTTAGCGGTAGCGATTTATAAAAAAAAAGTACTTTTATATAAGAAGTAATATAGAATTATGCGAGTAGTTGCTGTGCCCTGCGGTTTTACCCGCATTGCTCCGCTCCTGTTGGTCTTAACGTGATGATATATAGCCTATAGCCTTCCTCGATAAGTGGGCTATCTAAAACCGAAAGAATTTTTCAAATCGGACCAGCAGTTTTTGAGATTAGGGCGTTAAAACAAACAAACTCATCAGCTTTATAATATAGTATAGATTGTAAAATATCAGTCTGTACTGTCCACGGTCGCTGTTAAGTGATCGAAACGTCAAGATAAATTGGTAAATAGATACATAACATTATTATAAATAGATAACGTTATCCATAAAAACATTTTTAATTTCTAAATTCATTATACTCGCGTAAAATCGAACACAAGAAAATAGAACGAAAGCATTTTTTACTTTAATTAAACGACACACATTTTCTGCACATTTTTTAAATTTAAATTCTAAAATAAATGTAATACGATCGATGTAACAACGGTAGCAACCTTACCCCAATTGACCTTCTATTTCCAGCTTAGACTAAAATAAGGCACTTCAAGCGTGTCTTGTTTCATAAAAGAGCTTTGTAGCAGATTAGAAAGTCTGACTCAGGAAAGCTCTTTGAGGCTGTTTTGAACGTAAATATTGTCGAATAAGTGCTTCAGTTTAATGTTTATGTTTAATTATAAAGTATATAATGAGTACGGTTGTTTAGGTACCCTTTCTAATGGAAATAGGACCAGAAGCCTTAGCGTTCCTACGTTCCTGCTATGTCCTACTATCCTATCCTACTTAATATTATAAATGCGAAAGTTTGTGAGGATGTGTGTGTGTGTGTGTGTGTTTGTTACTCTTTCACGCAAATACTACTGAACCGATTACAATGAAATTTAGCACACATATAGAAGATAACTTGGATTAACACATGGGATAGGTTTTATCCCGGAAATCCCACGGGAACGGGAACTATGTAGGTTTTTCTTTGAAAACGCGGGCGAAGCCGCGGGCGAAAACCTAGTTTACTATAAAAGTAATATATAATTCTGTGAATCCATAGGCACGTTTCAGCATTATTACATTTAGTAATGAGAGAACTACAGGATATTTACTACTTACTATACTTTAGTATATTTCGTTCTTTATTATATTCGTATTGTTTTTTGTATGCATAAATTGATGTTGTTTTTGTTTACTACTAACAAGCTCCATAGTACTATTTTGCCCGTATTTGCTGCCCATTACCTCTAGCGATAGGCAGTGCGGAGGGCGGCGTAGGGGCCGGCTGCTTGACCACCCCTTGCTGCTGGTTCTGTTGTTCTTTGTACTCGTGCCATCTGTACGTGCTGCGGTACTCCGAGTGCAGCTGCGGGCAAAATATATGGTTATAAATATGGTTATGTAGGTGAAAGTTTCAAAGGAATATATTTTTTAATGATGATATTTAGTGCAGAAATCGGTTTCCAGTGATTCGTCATTGATTGTTTTCTTAACTGCGTTATATTATTTTCACTTAATGGTAATACATAACTTTAAGTTACATAATGTATTTTAGATAAGAGTCATGTATCTGGTCTATTTATATTATGTTGCTGAAAGTAACGCTAATCAAGTTTTTGAGTGGGTATCTGTCTCCCATGTCTGGCCTTTTAGTCTGGCTATATTACATAGACTAAATTAATAAATAAATGTACCAAATCTTTTCATTTGAGACTATGTGTATGGTTCAAAATACCATCATTTATTTGATACGGTTTAATTTAAATCTAAGTCACTACACTGTTAATTCACCTTTACATAAAGTTTATAAATCTTAATTTCAAGCAAGTCATAAATTAGGTGATAAACTAATCAAGTAATCTGCAGGTAATGAGATTTTATGAAAGTTTCCGCCATTTTGTAATTATCCATTACACGGCTGACCTAACAGCCTAATAAATGTTTTATGGATACATTACAATTACGGTCTGCTGTCTGGGAGTTTTAATAGTTTACTGTAGGCTATCGACCATAGTATAGAATAATTAATCATAAGTGTATTAATTATTATTAGCAAAAAATAAAATAGTATTAATGCTTTATGCTTACAAATATCTAAAATCACAAGAAGAACAGGCATTATAATTTTTACGATAGGTACTTTTTTAATTATTATAACAATTAGGTATTATAACAGTTAGGTACATATTATCCTTATGTTTTCAACTTTTCACATACTACGAGTATTTCACTAAAATAAATAATAACTGTAAAAATTTAACCCTTATTTAACTACTTAGGTAGTTTTACTAAAATGTGAACACAGAAATTCCATAGTTGCTTCATAATGTTCGTTAACTAAAAATAAAGCATGATGCTTTTTCCATCAAAAGAAAGAACACACAGAAGACATCATATTCCTAAGTATTACAATATCACATTCCTATGATGAAATTAATTTTTACGGATTTGAATCAAGATTTAACGTGAAATAAATCGCGTTTAATATCCGTTAAAATCTTTAATTTCTAAATATATAATACTTAAAATCAAACACTGAAACAATTCCATGAAATCCAGCAAATGCGAACTTTATGCGACATATCTCAAGTTAATTTAATGTTACCCGATGTTTTATGGCCGTGATAATGTAATCTTTTTGGCTCGTTACCTGACCCACTTTGGGGCTAGATTTTCTTACATAATAAGGTCGTATGCATGTCACTTGGTATTGCATGTTATAAGCTAACGTGTTCTTTTGGGTAGGTTATTTAAGTGAATAAAATATACTTTTTAGGCATGTTTAAATATTTTGAAATGTTTGTTTGAACTTTGTTTGAAAAAGAATAAACTTAACTGTATATTTTATGATTGTACTGTTAACTACTTATTTGAAATTTTAATTAAAAAAATATATCTTCTCTTGCAGATAAAATCTATATGTAAAATAACAAAAGAGTAATTAAAATTATACATTCATGCATTTAATTGTTATGTGAAATAGCAGAAACATAGGTCACAGTATATTTTAAATTATAATAACGTCGTATTCTGCAATGTATACAGAATACGACATCGGTAATGTAGAGTCAGTCAGTCAAAAACAAGCCATAAATACATATTTCGATCAAAAGTTTCACCCATTTAAGTTTTAATATTACAAATCATCTGACTCAATATAGATTTCCATCCCCACATCACCTATTCCAAATTTATTTCCCTAAGATCTAATCTACCTTTTATCTAAAACTCATCAAAATCGAAACACCGCTACATCATTTATAATGATTAAACAACAATCCCATTAATTACGTCAACTATTTCAAACAGATTAGAAATTGTCCTAGATTCCTAATTATCCTAATAATCATCAATATATAAACCAAACATTCTAGACATTAGCGATATAAAAGGCAAGATAAAGAGAAAAGTCCATAAAACACGAAACACGTGGTGATCATCAAACGGATAAAACGACGTGAATTATCTACGGCAGTTGTGTAGGGTGACCATTATTTCATTTGAAACATCATATTATATTTATTTATATTATGTTTGTATAGTGTATTTAAATATAATATACCATACGTAATTTAATATTTTATTTAATTTTCATTGTTTTAAATGTATTTTTTGCTTTATGTTTTTGTTTTTAATGCATTGAAGGATTTTCATTTTATTTCATATTTTTTTGAGACTCCTATCTAATCACATATAAATTTTGTAAATACTAATTATTTGTAAAAAGTATCAGTTGCTGAATATATGAAAATGTATCGTAGCATCTGAGTCTTAAAATTTATTTGTACTAATACTTACCACGATTTATTTTCAAGGAATTGATCATGAAATAAATTTTTTTTCACTGTAAGAAAATATAATATTACTTTTAGTTTAGCTATCTTATAAATGTAAAAAAACGAAAGCAAGCCGCCACCTTTCCTACTAATAATACCATTTCATGTAAAGGTAAGCGGATATAATATCGAAGGTTTCGCCAAAATCGCATATAATTCAGGAAAATATATACCTTTAGTACCCGAAAGAAATGCGTGGAAAGCTCCAGATTATAGCCCATTATATAAGATAAGCTTAATGGTTTTAGGTGTTGCTCATTTCGGTGTGTAAAGTGATGATAAACTTTAACTTTTGGGAACATTGTGGTAAGAATAAGCTAATAAAATTGACTATACTCTCACTCCTACAATAATTATGAAGTAGAAACTTTTGTTATTAACATTGATAGATACTTGAAAAATAAAATTCGTTATTTAAGAGTTGATCTTTATTCATCGACGATAGGAATTGAAACTCAATATTCCACAAAATACAAACTTTTTTTAAAGCATTTACGACGACGAAGATAGCTATCTATTAGCTATATCAAAATAAATATAATGTAAAGTGTACTTACAATTCGTTACACTACTCCATCATTACTATGTGACAAAACATCAATATCAGTAAAAATCCAATAAAAACATATATCCCTCTCACACACAAATCATGGCCACACTACAGATGATATATGTTACTCAATTAAAACGTACCTCGCGCACTGCACTGGTAACCCGCTTTCGTGAAATAGCCACTTTCGAGTGCATTCGATTTTTGCCAGGTTATACCTAAGTCCTAACGTGACCTATTGGTAGTTTGAATTGAAATATATATTTATATGTTTATGTTAGTAATTGAGTAAAGTTAAAAGAAATTTAAAAAACACAAAACTTTACGTCGCGTCGTCGTCGACACTTAAGAGTAAAAGAAAAAAGAAAATATAGGTAGGTAGTACACATATTACATATTCATTAGCTAGTTCCCTTTAATTAACATCTGCTTAACAATCGAGTCCAAAAAATAATCATTTTTCACAATCATAAATTATATCTGTTGTATGAAAGAAAGAAAATCTTCTACGTATCAATATCTATATCTACTTAAACTACGCTTATCTTTTTCTATAGAATCTGCAAAACTGCATTGCAATTTGCAAACACTAGCATATCAAAAGATACAATCATCACATAATATTTTCCCACAGAACAGTAACTCTTATCTAATCTGTGACCAGACTTACGTCACAAGAATCACTACAATACATCAACTATATAGTACCCAAAAGACCACATATTACTATAGGTCTTTTAAATATTTGTCCAAGTCTAGTACTACATTTCTGTATATCTTTGGACAATCATATATTCTCAACGTAGGTAATATGAGTCATGAGAATGAGATTAGGGACATGACATTTTACGTCATATTAGAATGAAAGGTCGAGGGGTCTTTTATATTTTGCGGACATTTATTGTTTAATAATGTAAAAATAGTATTAGTTTTAAAGATTCAAGCATACATAGGGACATAAGGACAGAAAAAGCGACTTTGTTTTATACTTTGTAGTGATGTGTTACCATTGCGTATTACATTCTATTCTCTAAATAATCTTTTTCGTTTATTATCTTTGCATAATAATATAATCTATTTCCAATTAATTAAATAAAATATATACTCAAACAAATAGGGTAGAACGTATTTTAGCGTGACAGCCTCGAAATTTGATAATTGCTATCAAGTAACGAAACCTTCACTGGACAGCCCGAAACTATAGAATGGACAATAGGTGTCGTTTTACCAATTTTGGACAAGTATACTAATAGAGTAAGTATTAGCTTGTATTCTATTACATGTCTTTGGGTCGTGATATCTATTGTATGTGCAGAGAAATATTTTTTCTTTGAGTGGAGAATGTAGAAGAAAATCTATAAGATGTGTATTTAGGTATTTGCTTAGTTCACACAAATCATATTATTATATTAATATGTATTATACAAGATATTTTGTGTTACTTTAAATAACTAAAGCAATTAGAGATAAGTTTAATTAAAATTCGTAGGTAGGTACACTGCTCAAATATTTACGGTTAATATTTATTTGTCTAAAGAATTAATTGCCTTTCAGATATTGAATCATAACTTTCCTATTAAGAAGTTGTATAGTTTGAAAATTAACAAGACTAAAGATTAATTTAGAATTATTAAATGCATTAGTTATCTAGTTGATTATAAGTGTAGGTTTCAAAGTGAAGGCTGATGCATGATATTGTTTTTAATATCTACTAAGTGTAACCGATAAATTTTAACTACTTCCTCATAAGTAATTAAGAACTAATGTAATATTATGATAGAATGACTCATTAATATTATTAATTATAATATAATTAAATATCTTTATTTTACACAGATACGTTTTAATTCACGTTTTGGCCTATTTATTTATTTACTTCTAATATTATAATATCTTCCAAATTTAAAGTGTATGAGGTATTTTACATACAAATCTTCAAAAAAGTTTAATAAAAAACTATCGATATATTCCAAAAGATGTAGCACATCACTAAAATCAGGCAATTTTCGTAAAAGTTAACGTAAAGGCTTCCGCAAATAGAAAACCTCTCGGGGCACATTCTGAGGCGAGTCAGCGATGCGGATAATAAAAGGAAAAAACTATTGATTTCTATACGAACTCACATCACTATCAGGTAATATTGGTAGAGGTAATATTTTTCGTAAATAAATAATTTAGAAGGTATTGTGGTTACTAGTGATGTTAATGGCAAGTTTTTATGGTTGTGAGCTTAATAAATTGATTTGGAATATAGTACATTTGCTGTTACGGAAAAATGAGCGAAGTTCCTGGCTGGTTGGTATATTATAGTATTAACATATTGTGTTTCATTAAATAGTTTTGTTATATTTTTTCGTCCTTTTGTAGACGCACTGACGTATTTCATTGTTAATGCCAATTTTTATACATTTTCTTAGTTCATATTATACCTTCATATTACTCGTATATCCTAAATGATGTATCCTCGTAGAGTGAAACCAACATTTTTACTACAGTATTCAGGAATATATGGACGATAAAAACCCATGGAGGGTTGACGCGTAAAAACCACAGGACAGTTCTTTGGCATATTATGATATACATATTATGTAGTTAGATATAAGTTACATATTATGTAATATTGACATGATTTTAAAAGAGCAACTATGGAGTTTCTTGCCGATTCTTCTCCATAGATACTGCTTTCCGAATCGGTGGTAAATGTTAAAAATACATATGTAATGACGATTCGAAAGTGCTACTAAATAGTAGTCTAATTGAATAAATGAATGTTTGAGTTTGAGTTTTGAGTTTAGACAGGCTGGTAATAGAAATTTTATCGAATCGCGAATGCGTGACCCGCAATTTAAATATAGCATCCGAAAAATGTCATACAATTCCTTATGAAGAGCCGTTAATGTTGACCCAAAACTTTAACTTATATAAATTATAATTATTTTCTAACACAATCAAAGCAAATGTGCTTTCACTCGCTATAATACTAGAGGGAGAAGAATAAAAAAATACTTATAACAGTTCATCGAATAGGTAATTCTGTACACATCACTAATTTCAACATTTGACATACTTATTAAAAAAACGTTTTTTATCATAATTTCACAGCACACTGCACAGATATAAAAAAAAACATTCGAAATTCAAATTATAAGAATACTAGCGACCCGCCCCGGCTTCGCACGGGTGCAATGCTGATACTAAATACACTAACAGAAAAACTGTGATCGTTGCACGGGTATAAAATAGATAGCCGGGCGGCCGGCCGGTACCGCCGCAAAACGCTACGTCTCGCAATTTTTAAATCTGTAATATCTTCGAAAATATTCACTTAAATCATACGGTGTAAATGGCCATATAGATCTATATTAAATGAACAATGTATTCAAGGTATTTAATTGGTTAAGGATTAATGCTGTATTTGTTAAAATCGCATCGAAAATTAGCCATTATTTGTCGTGAAAAGTAAATGACAAAAAAAA
>CAJQZM010023345.1:0-10835 GCA_907164665.1 Colias nastes | reverse complement strand
AAATGTATTAAGTGTAAAATAATTAAAAAGTAAAATGGGTGAATAAATATTGTTTGTATTTTTTTTAATCAATTAAGTATTAAAAAGTGCAATAAAAGCAGATACATAAAAATTCCTCAAATATTTGTGTTAACGCGTGATTTCAGAAATTGATAAGGTATTTTTGGTGAAGAAACTAACCAAGGAGGTTAGTTCGCTTGATTATTAAAAAGAAATTCTATAAAAAATGTAAAAATTCTGACAATTATAAAAGCATAATATACAGACGTTCCGATTCGGTTGGTGCCAACCATATTGGAACCGACATAGCAACCATTCCAACATTGCTACAGATTGTCCGACGGTTGGCCTTCCAGCTGTCAGTTGACTTTGCTGTTACTATATTACTTGCTCTGTGTTTGCTATGAAGTAGTGAACGGACGTCTTGCCTCATGCCACCGGTATTATCGAAAAATGTTAAAAAAGCGTTATAGGATGTACGCATATTGTCCAACTTATTTTTCAATGTTTTTAAAGTAGCCGCACTGTCAATTTTACAATCTATATATATATATATATAAAAGAAAGTCGTGTATGTTCCAACACATAACTCGAGATCTGCTGAACCAATTTTCATGGTTTTACCAAAATTTTGATTTTCGTACATGTCAATCATTAGTTGTCAATCCTGTCAAATACGGAAAATAATGTTTGACATTCATGCGTTCAAAAATGTATTAAGTGTAAAATAATTAAAAAGTAAAATGGGTGAATAAAATATTGTTTGTATTTTTTTTAATCAATTAAGTATTAAAAAGTGCAATAAAAGCAGATACATAAAAATTCCTCAAATATTTGTGTTTACGCGTGATTTCAGAAATTGATAAGGTATTTTTGGTGAAGAAACTAACCAAGGAGGTTAGTTCGCTTAATTATTAAAAAGAAATTCTATAAAAAATGTAAAAATTCTGACAATTATATTTGTTGCAATTTCGTCGACTGGTCGACTGCTTCAACAATATTACGTTGACCTATTATTATTATTATGTATAACGTTAAAATTGAAACGGAGCCCCTGACTCATTGGTTCGAACCAAGCTAAATTGCGTTTTGAGGATTACATCCATTTACGCGATGCAATTATTGCAGAAAATGTTGGTCTGTTTACTATTTTACCGGCGACATACACAGGTCATGATCATGAATATGCGCAAGATGCAATGACATACATAATATTTTCGTCATTATGGTCGGCCAGATCTATTCATTACATTTACATGTAATCCGAAATGGGTGGAAATTATTCAACTGCTGCTTCCCGGACAGATATCAAGTGATCGGCTCGACATTACCACACGTGTTTTCGATCATGAGTTACAAAAGCAACACATCTTTGGGATTATTCAGGCTGGTTGCAGAGCTTGACCGACCGTCAGTGCGTACCGTCGGTTCTGACGATACGCATCAACAATTGTATGACTATGACACTAATGAGCATGACAATACGCGTGCGTATGGTCGGTCTAGCTATGAACGGTTTTATGAATTTCCATACATATGACAAGCGCGACTGACGTACGCACTGATGGTCGGTCAAGCTCTGCAACCAGCCTCAATGATGGATGTATTCAATCGAATGACAAAAATAAGGCTTGCAGCATGCACATATTTTAATTTGGTTAGTCGAAAGAATTCAGGCAGATAAAAATTGTATGTGCGGGGATTGCTAATCCTGTATCCGATCCAGACCGATATGACATGATGTTCTAATCACGAATATGTTTCATGATAGTGGTAGAACTATCATAATTAAAGTGAAAGGAAACGATTTGTGGAAAAAGTTTATTCGAGTGCATCCTAGGCTGCAAAACGTAGTTTAATTCAATAATTTTTCTCTGACACGTGTAGGTATGAAGTATTTACCTAAGTAATTATTTTTTTATTCTAAATCATCATATACATGTTACTTTACAGTTTACATCAATATACCTACACATCTGGTTAAAACTAGTTTCACATGTATTTTGTTCAACTCATACCTTAGTGGTCACAAACAGTTTATCCCGAGAGATGATTCCCTCCTTTATTTTGTTGTTAATCCCTTGGCCAACTTCCTCTTCATTCTTGTAACAGCTAGCTGTATCTATATGCCTGTAGCCTGCATCTATACCCCATTCTACGGCTTGCTGGTATTGACCAGGTTCGGCTTTTCGCTGCAAAATATTTTTTTATTATTTGGAATGAACCGTAGTATTTTAAATTAGTAGAAGTAGTGTGATTTTTATTTCATAATTTTTGATGTAGTACATGAAAGAAAGTGATTTTTGGTCATTGCATTCTATTTTTTCAAGAACATAATATTATATTCCTCATTTTTTTAATTAAACTTTATTAATATTCTTAAAAATAATGTATCAGATGATACACAAAAAAAAGGTGATTTGGGTTCAAAGTGTTGAAATAGTTCTTCCGTTTATCAAAGCTGTAAATGCATATTTCTTGTGACAAAATATACAGAAAATTAATATTTTTTCTTCCAGGTGGTCCTTGTGTATAGTTTTTACGAAGACTACTCTTGAAGTTATGTACACATTATTATACCACAATTCACAAATAACCACATATAAATGTAAAAAATGGCAATTGATTGTATCTTAAATTACATGACCTTTAATTGACATTTAAATGGACCGAAACTGTAAACTTCTAATAAAGAAAAGGTTTAATTAAATTGAGAGAGAAGTTGGATAAAGTAAGATTTGTGTTAGTGTGTTTGTGTTAAAGCTGTATGGAAATTTTTTATTTGTGAGCTCTTTAAGGACAGAGAATTGATAATTTTTTTAATTGTAGTTAATGCATAATTTTTATAATGTATGAAAGTAATCATAGAGAAAGATTGATTATATTTATAAATGAAAAATAGATATACCTACAATTAACTCATAATGTAATAACTTAACAGAAGGTTAAATTCTTTTAAAATATCAGATATACAATTACAAAAGTTAATATTTACCGCATAGGTTCCAAGTCCGACAATAGGCATTTCTAGGCCATTGTTCAATTTAACAATTGGAGCTTTTAAAGCCATATTTAGTAATTACTTTACAGTAATTTATAACTGGGAAATTCACAAAGAGTTAGTAGTTGATAGAAAACGAATAAACAATTAAATACTTATCGTATTATTGAAAAGTGTTCTTATATAGTTTCAAGATAACTTGAATTGACAAAATTATAAGTGCAAATACAATACTTATTCAAATGAATATTGATAAGACCAAATAACCTTTAATTAATCATTGAAATATTTTTGTAAACAAGCTTACAAGCCGTAGTCCGTAGACAGAGTGCAGAGACTCTATGGTGCAGAGTAACTTCTCTGTCTATGTTAGGTACAGTTATATTTTATAATAATGTACTCTGTGGTTAGGTACAAGCAAATCTAAATTTGCGTTCGGTCGTGGTTCTGCCCTATTATACATTAATTCCCACAGTATTACTTTACTCTATGATTAATACCTAAGGGCGTATTCAGAAAGAAAGCTTGAAACTTATAAGCGCTTATAAGCGCTTATCGGCGCTTGTCAGCGCTGTCAACCCGCGCAGGAAAATATATGAACATGACAAGCGCCGATAAGCGCTTATAAGTAGAGCTGTAACAAACCGTATGTATTCGTTACTGAGTAACGGGTACGCCATCTAGTACCGAGTAACGAAACGTTACTCACGAATACTTTTCGTTACTCGCATGTTTCGTATCATGGTTTATCTTACTGATCGTTTTGCGCATGCGTGCGTATTTTCCGCGAATTAAAAAGGTAACGTAAACTTAAGGACGTATTAGCTAGTTCAATAAAGAAACGAATCTTCAATGGCGGCCAAAGCTGACTTTGACAGATGGTAGGATCAGCAAAAAAGAAAATAAAAATAACGTAAATTGATAATTATTTTATTAATTATTTCAAATTGTTTGTTGACAAACTTTTTTGTTATTGTATTTGTGTATTTATATGAATTATCATATTTACGTATACAGAATGTAATAAAATCCCCATAATACTTGTAATAAGCCCATAAAACTGAACAACTTTTCCCAAAGAACATATTTTGTCAAATTCCAATAAAACATTATTTACTTTCGCAAATGCATAATTGTCATTGTATGATAAAAACTATTATAGGGAAAATCAAATACATTTTAGTGATTTTATTTTTCCCTTTTTTTTTGCATACCGTACGGCCGTGTGTGAGCGAGAGGGAATGATAAGCGCCGCCATTGAAGATTCGTTTCTTTAAAGAACTGACTAATACAAAGAAAATAACGTTGTTTGATGATTTGTGAGATTCGTTATCCAAGTTTTTTTAATATTTAAATATTCATTAGAGGTATTGTGTTCGTGTGTGGAACAGAAACAAGGTAAGAAAGATATTTTACAAATTTGATATAAGTACTTACGCACTATAGAAGACACAAGACGCAAATTCTTCACTTAGTCGCTTTCTAGCTCTTTTGCGCCTTGTACTTCCGACAATTAAAAATTAATACATTGAAAAATGCCTTGGTGTGGGTTGAGATATTTCCTAATAATTTAAGGAACACGGAAAAGTGCAAAGAAATAACTTTTCATCTGTAAATAATCTAATTTTCATATTTTACAAATTCAATACGAAACACACGCCGTATTCTACTATTTGTCATAGACTAATAACAATCAGCATCCTTATTAAGTTTATTCAGTTGGTTTGAAATGAAGCTAATTGATTAGATTCAACTGTCAAAGTTATCAAAATTTGTACAGAAATTTTGACAACTTTGACAGTTGAACCTAATCATAAAATTTTGCCACTAAAATTTCATAAATTTTATGTAATAGTATGAAATAAACGAAAGTAACGAGTAACGATACGATAGTAACGAGTACTGAATGTATAGTAACGAATACATACGGGTACGTGATTTTTTCGTTACTTTTACACCTCTACTTATAAGTTTCAAGCTTTCTTTCTGAATACGCCGAGCAATATTATACTCTGTGGTTCTGTCATCCAAACTTTAGAGCCAATTGCCATATCTAAATTCTAAAATTTGAATCGGGTTCCGTTCATAAACCTAAATTATGAAAATTTAGGATTTCGTGGATATTGGCATAGGTAGGTAGTAAGGAGTGAAGAAAAGACAGACAGGCAGACACACCCCGTTTTCCAATTAGAGCGCATTATGCGGCATAATGCTTAACGTTGAATGTTTCAACTACAGCGCTTCGCACAATCGAGCACTCATAAAAGTAATGCGCGTGAATTGATGCGTGCGCCGTGCAATCGATTTATCGTTAGTAATATAATTGTTGGAAAAATTTTTAAAGCTTTCGTTTCATTGTAGTTTTTTCGAAATAATCAAAGTTAATTCAAATTGTGTTAAAAAAATAAATATAAGTATGAATGAAGGTATGTACAAACATTGAAAAAAATGTTAATGAAAATAATCAAAATCCAAATTACTTAAAATAACCGTAAATAGTTTTCAACCACTTTTCAACCAATTATTATGTATACCACTTTATTTACACATTAATGAGGTTATTGCTAACTCTATGAATATTTTTTTTTTTCAACACTGAACTTAGCGCAACCTGCTGGTGCATTTCACGTTCCAATAATTAAGCATCAGCATAATTCGGCATTGTGCGCCACTGAGTCGCATTATGCTCTGTAATTGGAAAACAGCCACAGTTACTTTCGAGTTTCGCATTTTCTATGCCTATTTTAGCTTTTTTTTACAGAATATATCTGTACATACCTAAATGCGTCCTAAATGGTACATCTTGATGGTACATAACTCAGAGCTGAGAGCAATAAACCTACATGGTTGATGTTGAAACTTGAAGGCTATTTTTCATTTTTGTGTCACTAATGTCAGCTGTCATTTATCAAAACTCACACAATTTAATTTAAATAACAATTTAAACAGAACATTTAAAAAAAAGTGTAGTACCTACAGACAACAAGTGCAACTAAGTGCAAATACTTAATAAAAGTTTCAAATTCAAACAAGTTTGTAAAAGAACCAAATACCACAAGAAATGGACGATGAGGTCAACAGCGAAGCATTTCGCAGTGTTGTTAATTTTTTAGAATCAAATGTACCACGATCAGATGTAGCCAATATTAGAAGTGAGCTAAAAAAAGATTTTGTATTAGGAAAATCTAAAAGTAAAGTTCAAAAGCAGAAAGTAAAGAAACGCCGAAATAATCTGCTATCACGCAACGAAAAAAGGAAATTGGGTTTTTATTCTATACCACGTAATAGTGTAAAATATAAGGATGTAGAGGCAATCAACGCAATATGGATAGATTATATTTCTGAAATGCTAGAATTGGATAAATCAGTTCCTGATCCAATGAGTAAGAGATGGGATCTATTTACACAGATTCTCTATAAGGCAGATTTTCACGGCAGCTTGCTAGAGGTGGTGCGTTCAAAATGCCCTAGTTATGTTGGTAAAAAGGGTATATGTATTATGGATACAAAGAATACTTTAAAATTTGTCTCCAAAGACGATGTTGTAACAACCATACCTAAAAAGGAAAGTGTATTTGATATGTACATAAAGAATGTGAAAATTACTCTTTTTGGTAAACATTTATGTATCCGGCCAGCTGAACGATCAAATAAGAAATTCAAGAATAACTTCCATCCAGATTTATAGAAATAAATATATTTAAGTTATAAATTGTTTAGGTATTTCATTTCAGAAATGGGGCAAGCATAAACAATGTGTATTTTTTTTAAATATAAATGTATAGATTTAAGATTTTTTGATAGATTTTTTTTGCTTTATTACAATGTTTTATAACTTGATAAAATAAATCTTTTATTGAGGCATTCTAAATTCAAACAAGATATGGAATTTAGATTTGATTATATAGAATTAAAAACAAATTCTCGTTTCCCCTAGTGGGCTAACGGGCAGATGCATTGTCCATAAATCTCATCAGTGGTTGATTTTCTTTAGGGACAAGTAGGTGTTCAGCCCTCTGTATCCTGCCAGACCAAGACATTTTTTTTTCTTCGTCCCCACCAGGAATCGAACCGGTTCGGTTCTACACTCACACGTCAACCATTATACCAATGAGATGGTCGGAATTAAAAATTGCCCTCATATTACTATGTATTCAGTTATTATTCAGTATTCATTGTATTGGGTTTTGTATTTATGATGATGATAGTTGGAGTTGTAATAAATATTTAAACATAAATTTAAAAGTATTTTATCCTCCCCTCTGTTAGATCATTTTAATAGGCAATGTCTATTCAGTTTTATCTTTATAGATGTGACCTTCTTAAAAACATCGATTAAAGTGGGGAAACTTGAAACATATATCAATTTTGAAAATCATGAGGCAAATCCCTGTCCTATTATATATTTTCTTTCGTATATCTAAGAAGCTAAGGAGCAAAATAACAAGTATCTACATAACTTTTTGCCACAAAAAAAAGAAAAACTGTCAAATCCACTGACAGTGTATATGACGTTGACATTTGATTCATACTTCATCGCGTTTATTTTTGAAAATATAAAATAATTTATTTTCAGTCGTTATTTGCTATTTTATTACTTTAATAACGCCATGGCAAACAATTCAGATGAACCAGCCGTGTTAGCTCACCAATGTTATCTGAAGAAGGACTATACATCCGCACTACAACACCTTAATGAATTAGAAAATCTTGTTGGAAATAACAGTGTCTTGTTGAAACGTATACAACATAACAAAGCAGTAGTGGAGCTAGCTGCTAGTGATATTAAGAATGTGGCTAAGTTCAAATCAACGTTAGCAGAGTGTACTGGCGTTTCTTTCCCTGACGAAGATGTCAAAGAGACAGTTTCGCCTTTCGCGATTTATAACTATGCAGTGGTTCTATACCACTCACGTTACTATTATCAGAGTGCTATAATCCTAGAAAAGCTGTTAGCTTCAAAAGTAGTTAAGGACAAAAAGTTACTACAGCAAGTAGTATTGCTCTTATTGGAATGTACACTATGTAGGCGTACTTACGATAAAACTATAGAAATAGCAAAAACACATGGCGAGGGCTTAAAATCGAATAACGAGGTGAGTGATTTGTATCAACGTTTGGTAAGCAGAGCTCAAATATTCCTTGGCCAGAAGGTACAGTTGAAGGCTGATTCTATAGAAAATGTTTGCATCATAGCCCAGCAACAGTATATAAACGGCAATATCAATGATGCTGCAAATACTTTGGGACTTTATAGATCTTTACAATATAATTATGATGTAAGAAATGAGGGTGAAGATATATGGGCAGCAATAAACAATAACCTTGGTGTTATATTTTTATCAATCAAGAAACCATACATAGCTACTAAGTATTTTCAGAATGCTCTAAAAGAGCACTTTAAAACTATGGAGAGTGACGATAGTGAAAGATTGATTGTGTGTAAGGACAGACCAATATATGTTTACAATCTAGGATTAGCATTACTTGCTACAAAGAACACTGAAGGAGCTTTTGAGTGTCTCGTCGAAGCAGCAAGGCATTACCCCAATAATCCACTGGTATGGGTTCGATTAGCTGAGTGCTGCATTAAAAAATGTTGTTGTGATGAGGCTCAGAAGTTCATAGTTAAGAAACTTGGCAGTGGGTCCCATACAAAAGTCCTTGTTGCCAAGGAAAAGGAGAAATATTCTTCATCTGGTGAATCCTTTGCAATACCATCACTGTCATTAGAATTTGCAGCACTATGCCTGAAAAATGCTATCACATTACTGCCTAATCAAGATCCTCCCGCAGATGTGTCGGTACCAATGATACAAGCACCTCCTGGTCCACCAATAAACTGGAAACATAGGTGTGAATTGAAGAATTCCATATTAGTTCTACAGAGTTACATCTTTTTACACCTCCAAGACCCTTTGGCAGCGTTAGTTAGTGCTAATGAACTTTTAAGCCAAGCAGATGCATCTAAGAGTAATAAAACTTGGGCACACATTTATGCAGCAGAAGCTTTAATTATTCTTGATAAAACTGTAGAAGCAATAGAACATTTACAGCCAACTATGATACATGAATTAGTATCAGGGTTGCCAGATCAAATGAGAGATGTTATTGGAGTAGCAGTATGGGCAAAGGCAGCTGTGTGCAATATCTTACGAGGAGATCTCTTACAAGCAAGAAAAGTGCTGCAGCAAATTAGTTCTGCAAAAGTTTTACCTTTACAAATGTATGTTGAAATCTGTTTGGGCAATGTAGAGAATTGCCATACCATTTTACGTAAAATACGCTATACTCATGTATCACAATGACATAGACATAAATTTTTATAAAAATTGTGTTTATATTTTATATTAAAAAGTAAATTATTAATTTTTGTTTCAATCTTCCTAAGTTTTAAATTTGTATTTACCTACGGTGAATGGCGAAATTAATTATTGATCAAAGAAAAGAAAATTTAGTACCAATGTTGTTCAGTTAATTAAATTTTCAATATATCAATGCAGATTTAGCGAACTTGTTATATATTAGAATCTTTGAGAAATTGTTGGATAAGGTGAAAATTTGCTTTTACAGACGAAACATTTTCATTCATTTTAATCAATATTAGATTTTTGGATTCGTTGATCGTTCTTACTGTTCTGTGTTTTATTCCAAGCCTTGTTCCAAGCTATGTTTATTTGATTAAGGTAGAATGGAACGCATCTGGCATAAGCCATATAATGATATCTGTCATTTGACATTATTGACATTTTGCTATTGTAAATTTTATTTATATCAATTGATATCAAAACATCGATAGCACAATGAGATGCTTTTCAAAATATAGTATAATTTTAAATGTAAATGAATCATAACAATATAATTACCACAGAATCTTAATGAAATAGATTACAAGGATTTAAAACAAAAATGTAGGATCGTGAACAGCAATGGGTAGGAGGTGGATATTTTTATTAGCAGCTATCGTGGCTACATTGCATTTCTCCATAATTCTATTTATGTTGAGCCCATTGTATTTTGCTAAAAATTCTCATTATGGAGGCAGTTACGCAAATCACCTTTCTTTGAGGCAGCCAAATGTAAACTGGTGCAAAGAATTGAGGTTTCGTGTTCCACCATCTAATAATGTCGTAGCTTTGGTGTCCTATCCTGGAAGTGGGAACACTTGGCTTCGATATCTCTTGCAACAAGCTACAGGTTTGTCTTTTTTATTATTGCTAGAAAATAATTGAGTAGGTACATTTTTCTAAAAGCCAATACTTTATAATCTAACAATGGGCTACTTCAGTGTAATATATAACAATAAAAGTGAACTTTTTTAATTTTGATTTGTTAAAGCATTATTATTCAATATTTGTAGGGCTGTTTTATTTTTTTATTCATACTGTCATAATATATTAAATAAGTATAGTTAGTAGTGTAGTAGTTGGTGCATTAAAATTCATGTTATTTCTAATAATTGCAGGCATTATGACAGGCTCAATATACATGGATTATGGTTTGAGAGTGCATGGCTTTCCAGCGGAGAATGTGACCAATGGATCAGTATTGGTTGTTAAAACTCATGAAGGCCCTCCGTCTGATAACAAGTTTCAAGCTGCTGTACTGCTTATAAGGAATCCTAGGGATGCCATATTGGTATGAATATTAATATTAAAATGAGTTTTATTTTATTTGTTGTTATGTGTTTGAAATATAATTAAAATTTAAAATAATATATTCATTATTCATTTTGTAACAAATAAATTGAATTTGAATCAAATATTATTCTAAAATGGTAGTTATTATTTTTTTTCTATGGCTAAATGTTAAGCTGCTGTATGTTTTTCATTTT
>CAJQZM010023343.1:0-14931 GCA_907164665.1 Colias nastes | reverse complement strand
CAAAATCATAACCCTCCTTTTGCTTTGCCGTAGTCGGGTAAAAATTAATTCTCATAACTTTCGCATTCAGACCATCATTCATAAATTATGAAAAAATGACATAAATAACTTTATAGATATTTTTAAGAATACTCACATAGAATTCATCACCTTCTTCCGGCAGGTTAGTATCATCAGGTTCACACTGGCAGTGCCGAGCGAGGGCCTCAATCAGCCTCTCTATGTGAGGTTTGAAAGCATCCGTCAGTGGCTGGTAATCCCTCTGATATACTTCTTCTGATAAACGGTACCATAGGTTGAATGTTATTTCCGCTACCTAGAAATTACATATTACTTACACTTTATAGTAGGTATACATTTTTCTAACATTTTTGTTTCACTCTAATACAATTTGGTACAGTCTATGCAGCTCATTTGTTACATGTTACATGTACTAGAACAAAATAACTGTACTCACATCATAGTCATGGTGGCCAACACACACAAGGGCCAATTCTAAGGATCTCATTGCAAAATGCACCATCCCATTAGAAGTGCTGACGATTATCTTCTCTAAAAACGTTTCTCCAAGCTCAGTGAACAGTCTCGCAAAGTTAGCTGCCTTCTCTTCCTCTTCATGAGCTACCGCGAGATGATAGCTCTCTTCCAAAGCTGATACACTATCAAACATTAACCTTTCCACATCATCATTATTGTTATTCTCCTCTAAACAATGTAATATCGCACATATACAATCCGTTGCAGCGTCGTGTAACAGGTAAATAGTCGTATAGTCTCTTAACACTTGTAAACATAGACCTATAACAGGATTTTGTGGCAACTCTTGTATGTTAATAGCTTTCACTTGCAACCATGAGGTCATACACCTAATTATTTTTAACGCTACATTAGAGTTATGTGAGCTAGATATACACTCTTTAAGAAACATGACTACTATCTGTGAATTCCCTCGCAGCTCAGTTTTAATTTCCTCGCGACGATTTTCACCTAGTTTTAAGTTTGACGAATCAATTTCTTGAGGTAATACAGTCAATATTTCTAGCAGAGCAAAGTTATTTTTATTTGAAAATAGTTTAATGAGGTCACTAACACAATTTTTCCAGTTTGGCATTTGTAGAGCTAAATCTGCTAGAGCTAAGGAGAGTTGCGTCAAAATAGCAGAACTGACATCAGGAGACACAGTTTCCAAATGAGACACAAGTGAATCTCTAAGGGATATTATGGCATCTTCTGGCAGTTCAGATAGATTATGTTGCACTTTAGATCTCATAGTTTGTGCAGCGAAATAACACGACTGCACATTCTTTTTCTGTTGTAAAAGCTCATCAGCTACTTTCCATGAGTGAATCTGAAATTTATAATGGATTTGGTTATAATTTTTTTTTGTAGCGCTCGAATTGTAGTTAAATATATTAACAGCGATTAAAAAGAAACTAAATACTTACAGATTTTTGCACTTCTTCCAGCCAGAGCGAAGCCTTTTCTTTTTCACTTGTATTATCATTATCATACAAGGCGCTGATGGCCTGGTATATCGTGTCCATTGATGGAGGCTCCATTTTGTACAATATTATATCCAAGAGAAAATCCTAATATTTCTCTGTTGTAATAAATAAACCACTCAATAACATATTTTTACGTAGAAATATGGAATTATGCTCGAAAGACGAATTGAATCAAACAAGTTACAACGTCAATCAAATGAAATATGAACATGAACGAACTTCGTTACAGATAATAAAAATTATGCAAAACTAAAACAGGGCATATTTAGTTATTATCAAGGTATCATTTTAGATAGCTAGATAATCCACCAAAATTACATAAACACATAAATGTGCTGAAAACACATGAAAATAGACTCTCTAATTGTTATTCGCACTTTTGTATTAGGTATAGACGTAGAGGGAGAATGAACTATAGAGACGATGTCGGCGTATACCCGAACGAGATGGCGAATCCTTACGTCAATGTTGCCAACTTTTACAAAAACTTTTTATCCGAAAAACTGGCAAAATATCTTTAAATGTTTGGGTATTTTTTTGTAAGATAGGTTTATGAAGAAAAAGACAGATTTGTAAAGATTTTGTAATTTATTAACTTACTACCAACATAAAAAAAAACTTATAATTAAGAGTTAAGGACGGTAACATATTCTATGATTTTTTACCAGTAAAACCACTTCTTCCTTCCGGTAGCTCGAATCCATCTGCTTAATGTGTTTGTTTCTTTTGGAAACCTAAAAAAACATATTTAATGTTAATAAACTTTTCACGATTTTGGGGGAAATTTTTACCCAGTACTGGTATCTAGATACGTCATAAACCACTGCCACAGACTTAAAATAACCATGCTGTAAAATGAGACGCATTTGACAACTGACAGTTTTTGACACATTTTGTTTTTAATCTGTCTGTGACATAAGTAGATTATATAAATTAAGTCGAAGGCCAAAACCGTAGACAGAGAAACCAAAACATACCTAAATCATTTCAAAGATAATACAAAAAACATATAGGTATTTGCTTGACCACTACAAATGTTTCCCACGGCCGCGTCGATCGTTAAAAGTGTTTCTACATTCGCTAAGCAAGCGTCTTGTAGAGCAGTGCACACGACAAGAGTAGTAATGGCTCCGATAAAGGTTAGAAGGCTTATTTAGGCTTTTAGATACAATTACATAACTGCCGGCTAAACTATCCTTATAATTTTAGGTTGGTGATAAGCTGCCGGCAGTTGATTTGTTTGAAGATTCGCCGGCGAACAAAGTGAATATTTGCGACTTGACAGCCGGAAAGAAGGTCGTCCTTTTCGCTGTTCCTGGCGCATTTACACCAGGATGTTCCAAAACTCATTTGCCAGGTTATGTGGAGAGCGCCGACAAGCTGAAATCGGAAGGTGTATCGGAGATTGTTTGCGTGTCCGTGAATGATCCCTATGTGATGGGAGCATGGGGCAATCAACACAACACAAAAGGAAAGGTAGGAATAGAGACTTTTATAATAATTAACCAAGACACAATCAATGTAACCCATACTTTTAAAAATATAAAGCAAAGAATTCCATTTTGGCTCTAATTTTTTTTTCTGAAATAGATATTTGACTACCTCCATTCTAACAATAGGATTCTAATAGGAATAATAATTTACTGTTTCCATGCCACTGTGTTAAATTGACCTTCACCTTTGTGCATTGTTAATTAAATGCTATACATAATTACACTATTTAGGTACATAATTAATCTTACATTGGTATTTTTCTCTTGTTGTTATTGTTTTAATATTTTAACATGAATAAAGGTTAAAAAAATGATTTTATTTTGCAACAAAACCATTAACTATACATTTCTACCATACATATTACCCAGAGTAGACCAAAGCAGCCAAAATTGGTTAAAATGTAATAGAGAAATTTGTAATAACACCAAAAACGACAACTTATTACATATATTTAATTGTACATCTATCTCCAGGTGCGCATGCTAGCTGACCCATCAGGCAACTTCATCAAAACCTTGGATCTCGGCGTAAACCTGCCACCACTTGGCGGTCTCCGCTCCAAGCGATTCTCCATGGTCATCAATGATAGCACCGTGGAGGAATTGAATGTTGAGCCAGATGGCACTGGCCTGTCTTGCTCCCTCGCTGATAAACTTAAGTTGAAGAAGTAAACTTGAAACTTAATCTTTAAGATCCCATCTCAGTGAATTGATCACTCCCTGCTTTATTAGCCTTCTTTAGACTTTGAAGCACCCCTTGTGATATGTTTATTAAAGTGTATATGTATAGTTTGATTCTGTTGTTTTATTGTTAAACCCATCATACTAATAAGTATTATAAATGTGAAAGTGTGTATGGATGTTTGTTATATTACTGTTACTGTTACTTATTACTGTTTCACAGGAAAACCTGTAACCACTTAACTGATTTTGATAATACTTGGCAGGGATGTAGCTTGCAGAATAACTTAAAAGCTATAGAAATATGTACTTTCTTAACCCTCGGGTTCGCCCACGGGTGAAACCGCGCGGCACAGCTTTATACAGCGGTATACAGTACAAATGTTGAGGAAATAAGAGTAAAACTGTTAAAAGTGTATTTATTATTTACTTAGTTTGTTATATACATAAAATTATGTTATGCAACACTAGTCAGGTGAATCTTGTTTACAAAATACATTTAGATATTTAATATCATTATTGCCATTAAGTTCAAGGGGCTATCGAGCATGATAAAATGATTATGGATTTTATACATCACAAACTTAAGATAATAAGCACGATATAAGAGAAAATCAGTAATTTATTCATATAAAATATTTCGAGGAAGATTTTAGTACCTATATCATATTTTATTGGATGGTTTAATACAATAAAATGCGGGCGGGTCGCTAGTATAATATAATTAGTGATGAAATAAAATTTACATGTAGGTATGATGCTGTAACGATATTTGAATTTATTAAAAATACTAATAGAAAGTAAGTACCTAGTAAGGATTCTAGTAATAATCAATATTAAAAGATAAAATCTGTATCTGTGATCTGTATGTACTGCTTAGTAGGTATTCTAGCAGTACTTACAACAACTTAGAAGAATAACTCTTTAACATTGGAATACAAATAACAAGAATCGCTTTTAACCTTCATCAGTGCTAACACTGACGAAGGACGAAGGTAAATAATTTAGGTGTATTTGAATTTTGAATGCATGGATATCTAAATGGCTTCAAAATGTATAACACAAAGTAGGTATAATGGAACGTAAATTTGCGAATCAAAATATTGAGCAAAATGTCAAACGTCATGTCAATACGGCCAAAATTGGACATGCGATGGGGGCGTGTATGTGTGTGTGTTTGTTTTCAAAATAATTCAAATATTATGAATAAATGTGACAAATATGTTTAGGCAATATTTTGGAACTTTAACGTTTATGTTATTAGTAATTTATGCGATAGTTATCGGAAAGAGGGATATTTTGACTGATTTAATTGAAGAAAGTGCGCAAGTTGACGAGTGGCTCGAGCAAAGTGATTTGGGGGAATATAAGAAATTGTTTAGAGATTATGGTAAGTAAATTCACTCACTAAACTAGTACTCGGCAGTATTTAATTATATTTCGATACATTTACGACATAAATTTATTTTAAATACTCATCATTTCATTTAGCATTTCCATGAAAACGCTTTTTGCATTCGCGCTAGTTTATGAAATGTATGATACATATATTGAAAGAATACTGTACAAGAGCTAAGAAAGAGAGGGTTTAAAATTTTCGATAAAAGTCACTAATTTATTAATTTTGTTACCATAACAATATAATGTGTTGAGAAATCTTTTATAAAAAAATATTTTTGTAGTTTTGTTGTATGTATTAGTAAACTTAATTTCTAATGTAGATGAAGTCGGTTAAAAATAGGTGCAGTAACTAATTAATTAATTATATTTTCTATCCCCTATTGTCATTACAATGTCGTTTTTATTTTTTAATTTATGGGTCAGAGGGTTCACTCAAGGCTAAAAGGGTAATTAACAAGGGTGGGCTTCATAGGTAACTCCCTCTCATATTTTAATTTGGACAATCCCAAACATGTAACGCTTGACCCCTTTTTAAATGGTTATTATAAAATAACAAATAAAAACATAGAAAATAAAGATATTTTAATAAATATATTTAACATCTTGTCATAGCCTAGAAAGTTAAGGCTAGCCCGTAAATGCATAATGCTTATTTTTCTACAGTTCAATTGGAAATTGCTAAATATGTTATTTAACAATATGCTCAATGATCGAATCAAATCATTCCATTATAGTTATAGTAAATTTTTATTAAAATAAGTAGATAATATTTTTACATACATTACAAACTCGTAAAATTCTTTCAATGACCTGACACTAATTTTTATTATTATGTATGTATATATAACAATTTTAAAGAGTCAAGCGTGATAAAAATTAAAATGTTTTACACATTAGAATCATGATTTATAAAGTATGAAATTATGTTTGTTGGTTGAAATTTAAATAAAGTTTTGTACTTTGGTACTTTAAAAACAATGTCAAATTGTTATGACCCTTTATTTATAGACCTTTTTCTTATCTCTGACAAATCCCTTCCACATAAATGAAACATTAAAATTTTTATCTTTATTGCATTAAATAGCTTATTAAAGGTGTTTTTTTCAAATATGTAAACTGAGACATCATCAAAATGCAAAGGCATGTAAAATATGTGAAGGAAAAAAAAAACAATTTAATGGCTACACTTGTTTGTTGTACAACAATTAAAAAAAAGTAAGTGAGAGGGGTAAGCGAATAGATGTGGCACCGGTTTTCAGTGGCTCCCCTATGACCTTTGAGTCAATCAATGGGAAATTACTACAGTGAACTTGGAACTAAAGTTCATGCTCACATGTTTCAGATTAAAATTGAAAAAAAAAAATTATAATGAGAGATAAGATGTGTTGGAATATTTAACTCTTCAAAGCAAGTTACGCGGATGCGATCAATTTCGTATGAAGCAGTCTGCATAAGCTATGTCTACTGTGTATTGTGTTTAATAATGTGTCAGAAAATCCTGTCCAAGATTCGATACTGCAAGCTTTTATTATTTTTATCAATATTCCATAGCGATTTACGTGCCTGCGAAACCGGTCGTTGCGCATTATTACAGGATGAAGCTTTAGCATGACGTCACCCACCACCCACAACCACAAACCCCCAAACAAAAATAAGAGGGGGTTGGCAAGTACCCGCCCGCCCAGTCGCGACCCGACCGCCGCGGCGAGCGCACGTCCCTCCGCGATTCACGTCTCTACATCATTAAATATGACCGTTATTAATTCTTTTGTATTAAAAACAACTCGTAATACCCAAACATAACAATTATACGAACTGAATGATAAAAATCTTGTAAACGTTTTGTTTAGACGATAAAGGTAGCTGAACCTTTTCGGGGCATTGATACCCTTTTGTGTTGATACAAAACTACAAAATGTGGCAATTTGAGGATTCGGAAATATGCTCTATCGGAATGGTTCACCCTTCGCACAGTCGACACTCAGGGCTATCGTTACTGTCCAGTGTATCGCAGTTTTCAGGTAATTAAGGATATACTTATGTATAGTTTAAGTCATTATGGAATTAAGCTAATAAACGATTATTATATGTAAACAAACGAAAAATAAATACGACAGACTGAGTGAGGTGGTCCATGGTTGCTTCGAACAATCGTCATTTCAAATTTTCTATTCAAAAGCTATATTTGCTTGAGTACAAGTTCTCAAGTTTGCGCTTAAAAAAGTATTAAAATCAAATTAAAAACACCGAGCTTCACTTGTAGGTGGCAAAAAACTAGAAAAAGTAGTTTTCAAGTGGAATTGAGTGGGGTCAAGTAGGTCTCTATTGCAAGCTCTCATCGCGAGAGAACGGTTTTACTTTTAACTTACTTTTTGAGGGTAATTTAATTTATGCTAAACTTAAGTAAGGTTAAGTTCTGAAAGATTCTCACAGTGACACGGACTAACGCTTTGTTACGTTTCCCGTTTCTTGATATTTCCATTTATTACATAAAATATTTTTTATACATGAAAACATTTCAATGTTCTTAATTACCTGAAATTCCCAGCACATTTTCATTTCTGCGGGAAAATTAAGTAACTCAAATTTCATGTATATTTCTGTTTAAATTTTAAAAATTACTGGTACTGAAATGGAAATAGAAATTCGTCTAGCTAGTCGTATAGAATTTAGTGTAATTAAGCGATGAAAAGCGCCTTCAACGTTAATTACAGCAATCATGGCTTGCATGAAACATTTTGTTACATAAGTCGATGTGGGCTAGCTTTTACCCGTTGCTTCATTCGGTTGGGTAACAAGAATGGAAAATCTTGTATGTCTTCGCAAAAGAAACCAATTTTTTCAGGATAAATGTTTGCCTTATGCCGCATCTGAACTTATTGTATACAAACAATGCCGTGATTGCTTCATTTCTGTATAAAAGTAGGACAAACATTTACTCCTTTATACTGCGGGGAAAAATAATTAAAATCGAATGTTTTGTTTTTAATAAACTTTTCGTTTGCTTACATGCTTTAACCCAGTTTCACGCAAAATATCATAACCATAAAAGTCTAACTGAAGAAAAATAAATCTACATGACGTGATGAAGTGACTCAATACCAGAATCAAATTTGGCAAAGAATTGTTACCATTATCGACATTGTATTGCTGAGAATGAATTTAAATTGCTTGCCCGTGCAAAATCGCAGCATTAACAGTTGGCAGAGGTTAATAGACGGGGGGAGAATTATGGACTGTTGAACACAAAACCCTTCGTTCATTTCGAAGTAAAAGTACAAGTGATCAATTGCAGTGGAGTGTTTGGGACATAACACTGGTGGTTGGCACGGTTCCAACGCGCTATGCAGTTGGACAATCCGAGTTTCTTCGGGGATTTATCGTCTACTCTTTGTGGGCCTAAGTTTTTAACGCTGACTTGTGAGAAATTCGGTCGTTAAGACATGGTTTGGCTGTTAATTCTCTCGTATTTAACCAATGTGCCGTTTAGGTTACATGGATGCAATTCTGGTGGAATGTACTCGGCTTCGGGAAAAGCATAATTTCGATTGACGTTGATTTTATTACAGATTATTATAATAGAATTTTAACGGTACTGTGTATATGAGTGTAGAAAGATAAGGTTTTAATTGTAAACTATAAATTTATTGTTCTTTGTAGACCAGTCTTGAATGGAATTAACATTTAAACTAGCCACCGTGGGTGCACTTCAGCTCAACATTATTATTAAGTTCATCAAAGAGTTTAGTTTCTTCCACCCACTTTTGAATCGTTTATCTCTTTAGTTCTGCATATTTTACATGGACTATTAGTTGTATTATATATTATATATTTTTTGTTAAATCTTTACTGGGGCCATCAAATTAACGGGTAATTGTTTGATGTACTACCTAACCGACATTTCCCAACTTTCGTGTAATAAAATTACTGGAAAGTAGAAACCTGGCTTATCCAAGATTTTATTAAATTTAAGTACCTTATTATTGTGAGTGGCAGCTGACTTCGTATTTAGACTGAATGGGAAAGCTCGTTGGGGATAACGACTATTGTACATAAATCGGTGTATACCAAAATCATACCCTTAACATATTTTAAGTAACCTTTTTTGCTTACTATCAGATGCTCATTAATTCTCATAGGAATGCCTTTAGTAAATGCGATTTCGAATTTCCTCTGAGGATCGAATGTATTGTTTAATGTGGTTCTTTTGTTAGGATTACCAATCTACAAAAGAAAATCGGCATTCACAGCGATTAAGGTTGCTGATGACTTGAATTATCAGCAATTTGTAAGGACATTCTGCTAAGCTTAATAAGCGGTATAATTGAATGGTTGGCATTTATCGTCTGATTCGTTAAGAAACTCCACTCCTTCAAAGCAATCCAAATGCGATTAACTTTTAAGATTTTTTGATAAACCTTGAACTGTAATGGCAGAGTATTTGTAACACCAATATACACATACAGGTATTCTGGTACACGTAATATTGTCAGTGTTACAAGTGGTGGATCACTTAACACCAGATGGCCAATCTTTTCTTTCTTTACCATAAAAGTAAACCTCCAAAAAATCAGTTCTACTTGTGTTTATGGAGAAACCTGTGTCTACTCCTTTTCTTGCTCTACCATAAATAAACCTCCAAAAAAATCTGGCGCTGCGATTATCCTTGCAAGTATCCAGGCGCGTTACATTGATCCGTGTTCCAGTGCAGTGCATATCGATGCTGCCAGGAACAGGGCGGCAGGTCGCTGCTCCCGGTGCCCTAATTCGAGCAACAAGTCGCATCGATTGATTATATGCGGTCATAAAGGGAAAGTCAAAAGCATTGTTAAGGAAAGTTGAGGGGAAGCTTCCTCGTTGATTTGATGGTTTGATCGTTTCCTTTACGGTGGAGGAAGTGATTTATCATTTAAGTATTTAAAATCATGTTCATTATATTTAAAACTTTTTTGGTGAGCAGGGTTTGAAGTAACAATTTAAGTAGCAAAGTTCTAGTTAGTGTTTGCATCTGCTAAACGGACTGTGATTAACTTTTTCTAAACGGACTATGATTAACTTTTGATGAATAGACAAATAATGCAGATTCCAAAATAGAACGTTTATAAATGTATGCAAAATTTAAGGCGAAGATTTTGATATCTTTATCTTTCCAAAGAAATTTCACTTTGGACACTTGTGCTCGGCACACACGTCCTTTTTAATTTAACGGAAAGTAATGTGTAAAAAATATTAATAAGTCAGTGGTATTATATAAACAAATTCTCTGTCGTGGAAAACTCTAAAACGATATATGCATCATCTTTCCCATATTAAGTTTGCCTGTGATTTATTTTACCCGCACTTGGCCAGCGTGGTGGATTATGGCCTGTACCCTCATAGGAGGCCCGTGTCCCAACAGTGGGAACGTATATGGGCTGATGATGATGATGATGATGATGACTGTTCTGCTTTACGCAAAGAAAATGAGGTCCCTTTTCGCTTAGCGATGGTAGATTAAAAAACTTTGTACAGTCAAAAAAGACAAAAGTTACATGTGTGATTAAAATGGTATGGTACGCTACGGGCAGAGCAGGGAAAGTTTTATAATACGGTACAGCTTTATTTCTTTACTATAGAGTTGCTTATCGCATTAAATTCTGGTGATCAGTCTTCTGACTGTCTTGAATCTGGATCTAAATTGGATCTGGAGTTGTGATTAAAGGGAAGCAGACGGCTAGCTTCCTACGCTAGGAAACTATTAAGCTAGTAATAAATACCTATACTTATAGTATTGGAGGTTCTTTCATCTTAGTTAGACTGGATATTGTTTACTTTCCGGGGGCAAATAAATCAATATACGTAATTATTTCCACATTTATAAGATAGGTATTTATGTGTAAACAAAATCGAGGATCTCGACTATAAATTAAGTTTTAAGTTTGAAAGCAAGTCCAAATAATTCTGAACATGTATGTCTAAGAATATTTAATTTGAAAACAGTTAGGCTATTCGAATATTTTGATAATAATTATGAGTAAATTTCAAATCAAGTACTGAGGTAATAAGCCGTTCATTCCAAGCAACTGATTACCAATTTATTATTCAGTAAGTTCAACATGCTTCGCCCAAAAGTAATATTGAAAGTGTTAAACGAGTGATACTTTACAAAATCCAATATGGGACAAGCGAACGACTAAATTGGGTCGATTGTAAATAACCTACAAGAGAACATATCGATTACAGCTTCAGCTTCCAATTAAAGTTCACAACGTATTGAATGTTCAACATACTTCCAATAGATAGACAACAAAGCTACATTACAAAACAGCCTTGCAGATTATCCCTGGTAATTGAGATTCAAAGCTTTAAGGTTATAGGATAGGCATGAAGGTATATAAATATATGTACATAGTTGAAATATCTCTATTTTAATCGCAATTTAAGCGGGTACTTGAAAATTTCCACTTATCGCCGACATTAAGTTTGAATGAGACTAACTGTCAAAAGTTAAATTGTAGATAGTACGAGTTTAACTTGAGTTTAATATCGTCTTGACTTATCGATGAGTTCAAGAAAATTTATCGTTTGACACAATCATAAAATTTGCATACCTATAATTTAAAGAGATTTCTTCAAAAGTACCTAATAGAAACCACAAACGCTTAGATATGTATTAACTTTTAAATATGATACAAAACTGGAGGAAAAATATATATGAAGACGTGTTCTAAACAAATACACGTATAGCAACAAATAACAAAAGCAAACATTTAAGAGATCTCAAGGGCTTTTCCTCAAGTCGACGCAAAAGCACCCATTCTCCAGCCAGCGCCACTAGAATTGTTATTTGACTAAAAAACCGTGTAGTATTTATAACAGAAGATTGTTGTTTTATTTTGTCGTGCTTCTTGCATTTGTTCACAAATGTATCTATTTCAAGATTTCACACAAATATATTAAGAGCAAAGGTCATGTGACTTGTTAAGTGGTTATAATGTCAAATGCTGCTCGGATTTACATATTTACTTCTTACACGTCTTTCCTTACATTTCATTTCTTCTAGATCGAGTGAGAGATGATTGATATGAATACTTATTGATTGAAGTTATAATTTCCATACGCTATATATTTATTCATATTACCCAATATAGATTTCTGAAAATCATTCTATAAAATATGGAACTGTGGAGCAAATGTCACAATTTGTATGAAAATAATGTCTATCTTTAGAGAGCGATGATTTAAAGGGATGCGTGACTGAATTATGCGACGTGATTGAGTACTTTATACAGGCTTATTTGAATATGCAAAGGAACCAAACCAGTGTTTAAATCCGGATAGAGCCGAGATATTAACAAAAATGCCTGCTTTAGCATAATGTGTGTCTATTGGTGATTGATGTTGAAAAATTGTTTCAATAGTTTCCGAGGTTATGGGTGGTGCTAGTTAACAACCAATCGAACTAGCAAAAAATATTTCTAGTCAGCATATAAATATTATATATACCTAGATTTAAGTATCATATAAATAATTACGTTGCCAGCCCACACTTCGAAAGCTCCTCTGCATTCTTATATCACTTTTAATAGAATTTATAGTTTTCTTTTCATAATTAAATAATGTTTTTCACGTATGGTCGTCAGTCAATACTACCGCAAGGCCATAGTGGAGCTTTGCAGGAAGGCTCGCGTGACAGCACGCGAGAAACCAGTGGAAAGTTGTAAAAAGTCACTTTGTAACACCCGGTGACTTGTGAGGTCAGAGCTTTGTAAATTTCGTCTGATTTTGTTTAAATTATGATGGAAGTAGTAAGGAAGGAGCACAAAGAAATAGTAGGTATCTATTCCTATCCTTCCGTGCCGTGGGTATCTATGCAATATGGTGGGGAACCACTTAAAAAAACCCCTTGCTTGTTTGTAAGAGACCAATATTATAGGTAACAGAATATATAAAAAAACTGTCGTCGTGAGAAAATTTTAGATAGATGTAGTCTTACTTCGAAATTTCATGTCATTAATTTATAAAATTTTACAATTCTAAAGTACAGTTTCTGAAATGGGTTTGTATGACTGATTCTATTCTTTCACTGAGTTCTGCTCGTATAATGTGTTATTTTGATAATATCTATTGTAATTTATTCAGGCCTACTCGGCAACCACATTTAAAATGTACAGGGTGTGCGAATTTCTTTACCTCGAGTACATATTAATAAGAGTTTATTTCGAAATAAAATGTATTGTGTTCATAATTACGTACAAGTTGATTAAAATGGCTTTTCTTTGAAACAATACAATTGAGATTGAGGAAACAAAAGTAAGATGGGGAAATACAGAAATGTCTGGCGTGACTTTCTGCTTTCGTAAGTTTATTCTTTAAGAAGCACTTTGGTTTGTTAATTAAGTGTATTTTTCCATCGAAATATATAATACCTCACTGTATTGTAGTAAGTAATCTATACAAATTAATCCTCGCGTATTATCCAATCTTATCAATATTACCTACTACGATTGCGTTGGATCTTTATAAGGGCGTATTCAGAAAGAAAGCTTGAAACTTATAAGCGCTTATAATGCGCTTATCGGCGCTTGTCATGTCTGTCATAAAATATATGAACATGACAAGCGCCGATAAGCGCTTATAAGTTTCAAGCTTTCTTTCTGAATACGCCCTAACGTATGTATTCATGACATTTCATACTGTATGCCATGTCCCGGATACCACGACAACGCCCCGGGCGTCCATATTTGTTGATGTTCAGAAAATTTTGTGAAATTTTTATTTACCTAGATTTTATTGGCGCGAACTTCAGATTGAATTGTAAATTCAAAATTGGAATGGTGGAGGCTGCATGCATTTTCATATGAAAATTATTATAGATTGCGGTTTTTAAATTGGGATTTGTTGTTTGATTATTGGAATTGTGCTGCGATTATTTTAGATGAAAACTGAAAGTCCGAAAAGTTTACATTTTCTTTCTTTCTGAAAAAAATACCTGTCAAAAAAGCCAAGCTTATGATATAACACGATTTGGCTCATGCTTAAAGTGCCTTTCTTTTGTGTGCCAAAAGTTTTAAATCTATTTTGCTTATTGACTTTTGACAATACTTTATTGGTTCTCAGATCTATAGAAGTTCTACCTATCACAGTATTTAATCACAGTTCTTATATGCGTCATTTGACATCACTATACGTAAAGCATAGTCTGCGGTAATAGAGTTACAAATTGTCTCAGAATTGCTACAAATTGCAGGCGAAATGACTGTAAAGTACCCTACTTTCATAAGTTGGTTGAGCGTCTGAAATGGTTAAATGTGGAGGTTAGATAAGTAGAACAGCCTTGGCTGCCGTTGCTTAGCAACCGTCTATCAACAAAGTAATGCGGATAAGTGTCTAAGAAAGAAAGAAAGAAGAAAGAAAAAACATTTATTTCAAGGACATCAATAAATAACATCAATAGGTACAAAAAAAAGAAAATCACATAAAATCACATAAAATTTACACACAAGAAAAAAAGTAAAAAAAGAACATGAGAAAAAAAAAATAATAATAAAGAAAATCAATTATAAAACAGTGTCCTTGAAAAAGGGAAGCCAACTCAGCATAATCTATGCTGCAATTATGCACACACAGAGCTGGTTTTCAGTGGCCCCTAGACATTGTTACGATTAGAGAAACAATAATTATTAAAATGCGAAATAAAAATAGATTAAATACAAAATATAATCACGATACATATAGAATAACATATAGAAGAGATGGGCAGACAAAAATATTTTAATAAAATAGTTATATAAAAAAAAAAAATTAAAATAATAATAATAAATAAATAATAATAAATAAATATATTTGATATACATACATACTATATTTAA